>SRMA01024241.1:0-84490 GCA_007224835.1 Danionella cerebrum
TTAATATCACACATTGTGCTTTTTTAATACACAATCTCATACAATAAAGGTCAAATAAGAACATGTGCTCTCTGAATTTTTTTTGATCCTAGTCAGAAGTGCCTACTTGTACTTGTTCATCCACAGACAACCGAACCGACGCTTCTGACTACAACGCTCTCAAGGAGTGACGTGATGATGATGATGCTTGATTGGTTATGTCAAAAGCACATGTGGCGCGTGCGCCTATTTGCGTCTCGCAAGAAGCAGCGTTTGTTGCCAAGTATTCATTCCCGGGGATCAACACCCACTAATAAAAGGTTCCCTTTAATCTTTGTCCACAATTATTATTTATTATTATTATTTATTTTTTATTTTTTTGCGGCCGCGGTACATTATAAATGTAGCCCAAAAAACCGCAACCCGCAACTCCGTATTTTTTCCCGCAACTCCTTTTCTAAAATAGCCCAATTGTGCGGGAAAACCGCTACCCTGGCAACCATGACCATGCTGTTATGATACTGGAAATAAGTTTAACGTCATTTATTTGCCACCAATGAGATGATTTGTGGGTGTTATTAAATTTCTCACAACCAATGAGAAGGCATGTGGGCCGGGCGACCCGTGCAATCCCTCCCACTGTTAGCCCCTCCTCCATCTGCAGGCTGCAGACAGGGGCATCTCGAATTATCACTCAATACAAGTCTTTAGGAAAAGGCTTAACTTTAAAAAGGTTGTGAGCAAACCTCAAAAAAAAAATCTTGACTCAAGATTATTTTCGTGTGGTTCACAATGGTTCAATTTAGCCTTAAAAAAATAAGCTGGACCATGTGATTGACAGCTACACTGAACAGAGCTGACCGCTGTCGTCACGTCGTGAAAATGCATGTTTTTATTTCTACTTGTTTATGGTGAATTCATTAACTTGTGAAGTGACGAGACTTACACAGAACGATGTACGTTACACTTTATTTGTTCTTTTCCAGTTCTATTTTACTGGCAGCCCTTACACACTACATTACCCATGACAACCAAACAACTCCCAAAAGGGGCGTGGCAAAAAGCATGACTGGGAGAGTAAACTGTGCGTTTTGCTTGAGGAGATTCAAAGACTTTTACAATTAATATTGCATTCAGAAATTTACCAACAGAATATTAACATTAATATATAGGCCTCAAAAATTTGCAATTGCTTTACTGGCTCCTTTAAATTAAGAAATGTTTATCATACATTGTAAAAAAAATATGAACGACATGACACCACCTACTGCCATTGGGCTAATATGAGGCAATGGCAAGCTTTGTATGAGCACTGCCACGACAGTCAGAGAAAGAGTCTTCATGTGCAGTCAGCACTTTACCTGAAATCAAGCTCTCTTTCACACACGCACGCACACACACACACACACACACAACTTTTGTAATTAGAGACAAGAATTTAGAACTTCTAGGAATTTAAACGTTGGCATCGTAAATGATCTTGATCATGTCATGATGAGCTCTGTTTAGTGTTCCCCAGATTAGATTTGGATTGGAAATGTTTCTGCAGCCAACAATGTGGGGCAATCATCACATTTTAGCTTCACTCTGCCAACCATGTGACGCACAAGGTTCTACTTGTTTTCTCGCGGGACGTGAACCAACTTAAATTGTTTACCATCTCCAGCTGAGATGGAATATGAATTAGACTGTGTCCTAAATCTAGGATTAAGTTTCTAAATTGTATAGTTTAGATGTTTAAATAAATGCCATGACTGCATTTATCTTTCTAAATATGTAAATATTTACAATTTTTTTTATCAATTCTTGATCCTTTCTGATGTCAATTACACCACAGAACTTGACGACATGCACCAGTATCGTTGTGGTCAAACAAATTTTATTTAAACTGGTCTTGTTTTCATACAAGTGTTACATTCTTGAAATATGGCTCACTTCTTTTCTTTTTTTTTAAATTGAGGCACAAATAAACCTTTTTCACATGGCCATGCCCACAACAAAGAGTAATATATTATAAATAATTCTTGAGGAGGTTGATTGAAAAAGCTTTTATTTTAATGACTCACTGAACTTAAAATCTCATCGCACATGGCTACTTGCATGATTTAAATAAACATTTGTACTCCCGTAATTTTCTGTTCCATCAATTCCCAGGAGACAATCTAATGTTTGCCATTATAGGTACTATGCAATTTTGCCATATTATCTGGGGGGGGGAAAAAAAAACAAAAAACTGAACGACATTTTAACAATTTGTTCTGTGGCCGTCAGTAGAGTACTGCGAGACTGATTGCCAAAGCCTCGTCATGGCATTAATAACTTTTTAAAAATCAAACCGTAAGAATGAAATTAATTCCGATGAAATAATTGACTAAGCGTTTCAAACAAATAATTTGAGAAAGTACCTGTAAGACTTCCCTTAACAAAAATAAATAAATAAAAACTCTAAGAATACACATTTGTTGTACGCTTTTTTTTTTTTAAATCACAGAAGTAAAATGCTAGATTTTTACCCTTTAAACAGCATTTAACCCTTTATGCGCAATAGAAAGAGAAAAAAAAGCTTACAACTAGAAAGAGAAGTGAAGTGTAAACTGTACTCATACAATAAAAAGGCCCTCATATTTCCACTCATTCATTGTGAGTCCAATTAGAGCAGGTTTATTGACACCAGTTGGATGAAATTGGATACCAAAAATACTGCAATAAAACTTTTATTAGACACTTAAAATAATTGTTAGCTGCTAACTGGGATGGAGTTAGCTGGAGCGATTGAAGCCTAAAAGAAAGAAAAAAAAAAGTGTCACTTTCCATCAAAATGGATTTGTAAATAAACATTCTTGTCCTTTTCTGAATTGTGTTCACATTAATAGAAACCGAATAGAAAGCCTCAGGTACCTCTTCTGGATCATACAACTCATTGTCAAAGTTTTGAGTGGAGAAGGTGATGGGCTCTTCCACATCAGTCACAAGATTCTCTTTCTCAATCGGCTTTTCTCTTGCAGCTTGCGATCTTCTGCAAAAACAAAGAAAGGTGATCACGAGATTCAAAGTTAAAGGTTCATAAAGAGTACTTTATTTTGCCCATGTTTACACTTCAGGTCTTAATGCGCGATTACGATATTTTGATGAATAGCGATTTTTATTACTTTTTTTGGTGTTCACATTACGAACATGCGGCTCTAATGCAACGACTTCAAGATGCAAAGTTTACGGAAGTAAATATTGACGAACGCTGGTGGTTTTGTATCTGTAGATTTCTGTGCGAGACAACTTTATTATTATCCAATAATAGTAAAATAAACTATTTTCAAATAATGGCAGAGCTATTTCAATACAATTGTCATGGTGAGTCATTAATTACGCCAGTGGAATTGACCAGTGGAAAGCAGTTACTTCAAGCAGCTTTATCAGATTTGGGTTGCAGTCTGAACGTAGCCTTACATTCTATACAGTCTTTCAAGCACAGCCTGAGCTAAGAGCTGAAATGACCCTGCACACCGAGGTTTTGATTTGTTTAATAAAACAATCACCAAAGTGCATCAGAAGTCTAAAAAAAAGCCATGGACGTTCATTTCGCTTAATGTTCCAAGTTTTCCTGAGCATTCACCTGTGAATCCACATCAGTTGGCTTAATAAGAACGAGAAAAACAGACACAGAACATTTTTTATTAAGAAAAAAATATATATATTAAAAAAAGACTGCAACAAAACTTCTCTTTAATCTTCACAAGGTCGCCAAAGGTGACCACTACACAGACCTTTTCCTGCTTTACTGAACTCAAACGAATGGCAGCCTCACTGCTGTTCTATTTTGATAAACAAACTGGAAATTCTTGTTTTAAGATTTAGAAAATCTTCAGTAAATGCTTGCTATTTCAGCTGCAACTATCTCACTTTGGATGATGGTGTTCATGGAACTGTGGCTCAAGACAGTTTAGTGTCAATTAACCACGAACTCTGTGGTTGTTAACCCTTTGAAGTCCGAGGCACCCTTAAAAAGCATATTTTTACTACACAATTTGATCGAAAAAAATTACTCTTAACAGTTTAGTGACAATGCTTGGCTTTGTAGAACCTCAATCTTTTTAAAACATATATTTTTCATTACATTTACACTAACTCCACAACAATCCTAAAATTGTACAAAAAAAACCCCACACAATTCAGAGCAGCAAGTTGTCTTTTACTGCAAAAATTTATGAAAAAAAAATGTAAATGTATTTATTTTCTGAAACATTTTGACCCATTTCAAGCACTTTTTGTGCCATTGTGCCAGATCTTTGAAAAACAGGCCATAACACAGATCTTGTACTTACAATGGTTGTCTAAATTTACAGACCCCCAATTGGTGCCATCTGGTGGAGAAAACAAACTAAGAGACTATTGCGCATGCTCACGTTTTAACTTGAATTACCTCGCAAATTATGTGTCCATACTCTTGCAATGTTCATTTAAAACACAAAATATCAAAACTAAGTGGTTTGTGCAGAGACTTCAAAAGGTTACATCCCAGTAGATTCAATCTAAAACCCTAACAGTCTGGGATAATAATAATACTAATAATCTTTATAAAACCTTCTCCATTAAACCTTAAATTGAAGATCAATAGATATTCAATCACATCTTCAGGAATTGTGAACGATATCACATTATTAAGTTAACAGCAGAAGAGTTGCATGTTATATATGACCCAGCGGGTGCTGCATTAAGAAAAATGACAAACCTCCTCCTGAGAATCAGGGCTGCCACTAGAGCACCTCCAAAAAGAAACGTGAGGGTGAGAGCCAGGGCAGTGTGGCTAGACTTGGCGTTCTGACAGAGATCACCGCTGAAACCCTCATCACACTCACACACTGGTACAGCCTTCACAATCGCACACTTCCCATGCCCACTGCACAGCTCTGCATCACATGACTGAGCTGGAGAGCGATCTGCTGTCGAGTCCAGAGAGAAAGTTCCAGATTTCGATTTTACACCAGGTTTCGTTTTCCCAAAGTCACCTGTCAAAGATATTTGGGTTAAATGATTATTATTTCAGTGTGCGACACCATTCCTTTGACTAAACAGAACGTACCATTGTCCAAGAGTTTACAACAATTCACTACTTGAGTGTGTGTGTGTGTGTTTTTTAAATTTTTTTGCTCATCAGTTTATGGCTAGCTAGCTAGAAGTATGCATTTGTTTTCAATTGATAGCTAATCTCAACAGCTACTTTAAAAACATAAGCTTGTAAAATTGGTGTTTAAAAGTATTTTGTTTGCCAAGGGATGGAAAAGGAACGGTTGCCACAGTTGAATTTTTGGTTGCTATGTACGGACCTAATACAAAGTTCAACATGCCGATATGAGTCATTTAAACCAACCCTTAAGTCTCTACGATTTCCTTTGCTGCAAAAGTGATTTCCAAATTGGTTGCTATGGAGGGGTAAGTGTCATAATACAATATTCTCTTTGTCACCAAGTTGTATAAACCATTCCCATGTCTACCAGCTGAATGAGTAACATATTTAACAGCACTTTGCTTCTAAATTATCATCATTTTTAAACGAAGAGGAGCAGCAAAGAATCACTCACACTCCTCATCAGAGCCATCTGGGCAGTCCAGAACCTGGTCGCAGAATTTGGCTGCAGCGATACAAGTGATGCCATCACCACATGCTCTGTTGCCCAAAGGACACTGAAGGCTGGAAACACATTTTGTGGTGTTGACCGTGAGGTAGTTCTGCGCACAGAGGCATGAGCGTCCACCAGGATAAGGCAGACAGAAGTGACTGCAGCCTCCATTGTTTTCAGAGCACAGGTTGGTTCCTGTTGGGGGAGGAAAAGCAGAACAGGAAATGTACTAATTAAAAATAAAAGTACTTCTGACAAACAGATAAAAGTAGACAGATACACAGTTTTAACAAAAAGGAAAGATAGCAGTCAGTCACTGGATGCTGGGTTCCACAGTGAAAGCATGGAGTGTGGGAAAAGTGAAAGGAGAACTTGTACTAGATGCCACACACACTCAACTCCACCACCCTCACAGCGAGGGACAATAGCACCAGGGAGGTACCTTTCTGACTAGAGCTGCTGTAAGCCTTCAGCTCAACGGCACTTGTTTTCACTTCAAACCACAACCGTTTAGGCTGAAAGCTGTCGCTGAACCACAGTTTGGCTGTACCTATTTAATCCGAACAAAAGGGAAACAGCATATATTTAAATTAATTACTTCTAGTGAAGGCTTCATCATTATTCGTGTGGCTATAATAAATGCATAAAATTACTTAGTTTGAATTTAAGACTTCATGGAACATGTACAATAGAAAAAAGCTAAATGGTTCTATATCAGTTCTAGGCTGCAACAGAAAAATTAATTAAAAAAAATCTTTAGTCCTGCATTTCAGGCTACCAACTTTTCTGAATTAAATGTATAGCAATTTTCCTATGCCATCTAGTGGTTCCTGTACAAAACTACAAGTTTTCGTACCATTTTCCAACGTTACCCAGAAGAAGATATTGTCGATGCGAGCAAAAGACACCATAAAATCTGATCCAGTGGGATACTCCATGTATTTAGAGCCATCCATATTGATCGAGCAAATCAATCTGCTCTCTGGAGAGAGGAAAACAAGGTAACGGGCCTGTTATTTATTACAACTTTCACAAAACTATTGAAAAGTACAAAGTGCATAAAAAAATAGAATTTATATAAGTGTTGTTTCAGTTAAATGATTGGCATAATTTAAAATTAAAACATTCTTACTGATGTCAGCCCAGTACAGTGCCTTTCCAGTCCCAGAGAAGGCCAGTGAGACCGCCATCCTGGAACCTCTCCACAGTAGGGTTCGGTTATTCCCGTCCATGTGCGCACAGTCAATCTGGGGCAGACTTTCTGGACCCCTGCGACCCACTGCAGTGAAGCAAAGGCGCCCAGAGGGTGGATGCAAGGCGATGGAAACCATTCCCTCCAACTGGACCTGCAGCACCAGTCTGCTGTACTTCCCTCCAGGAGCTGTGACATGGATCTGAGGACTCTGGACGCTACTCCAGAACAGGTTTTGGGTAACCCAGTCGACTGCCAGCGCAGTCAGCAGATCACCTTTGAGCTGGAGAAGGGGACCAACTGGGGTCAAGCTGGAGCTGCCGAGTTTGAGCTGGGATACGGAGCCCTGAGAGGCATCTGCTACAGACAAACTGGAGTCACGGAGGAGAAGATCGAAGCCTGACGCTTCACTCACACCAAGCAGATGCAGCGAGCGGTGAGACGGCCATTTCTTCAGCCCTAACTCACTCCCGAGGAAGATCTGATGGAGATTTTAATGGAGGTGTCAGTAGTTTATTCAAATGAAAAGCGTTTCAATATTAGTTTGCATTGTACGGTTGCTTACGAGGCCTTTAAAGGCACACAAATGAGCTAATAAAAGTAGTGAAAGTCAAAAAATAAATTCTGGTTAAGTCAATCACAACTCCACCTGTGTAATAGTGGTGCGAGACAGCAGCATTAGGAAAGAGGAGGAAGTATCAACAGGAGGACCACAGGTGACTCCATCAGCAGCCAGGAGAACTCCAGGCGGACAACGACAGAGTGCTCGGAGTCCTGGGGCCAGCAAACAAACATGAGAGCATCTCAGCTTCTCACAGGGGTTTGACACATTGGGCTGCAACAGATGATGCGCCACCTGTGAAAAGGCGAAAACAGATGTTTAGCAACGATTGGTACCGCCGGCATTAAGAGCATTGTGTAATATGAGGCTACGTCCTGAAAGCAAGCCTCAACGCTCAACGATTTCTTTTGGTGTGCTCGATAACTTTACAAACAGTGTCCACCTTCTCCAGGATCACGATCTTTGAAGTCTCTGCACACACCTACGTGTGCCAATCACACTGGCTGTTTTGAATGAAATTTTTAGTTTTGATATTTTTAAACAAGAGTTAACAAACTAACATTACAAGAGTCATGACAGTTTGCAAGGTATTTCAAATCAAATATGAGAAAATGTGCAATAGCCTTTCAGTTTTATTTCACAAAACCCAAATTGCCATTAGTGCCATCTAATGCTGAAAAGGAACAAACCTTGGAAGTACAATACCTGTGGTAAGGGTTGTGATTAGGATTAGTGAATAAGGTTTAGGAAATATTCACGTTGTTTCGACTTTTTAGAGAGGGGGTGGGGGTTATGATTTTTTATTTTGTCTTTTCACTTTTGATTTTTTGTTATAAAGCATACAATTTTCAGAGATTTTTGCTATGAGAAAATGTTTTTTGTTCAATTTCAGGTTTGTTGTGAAATTATTGTTTAATGCAATGAAAAATGTATCAAAAAAAGCTGAGGTTGTACTAAAAAAGTGATCAAGCACTGCCACGTATAATTTTTTTCAAGCACTGCCACAAGTTTTAATTTGAAATTAACAAAAAAAAAGGACTTAAAGGATCCAGCCTTCTAATATTTAATAGCATTTAAATCAATATTTGTATTACAAATGATAACGGTGCACTAATGTAGCATAACTTTGAAGCTTAGAATCGATTCATCGTTTTACCATTGAATACAGTAAATTTAATCGAAATAGTCGAAACATCTAGTTTATGGCATTAAATGAATAAAAACATAAACTCTCACTTTGAGGCTGAAGGGTTGTCCAGGTCTCTTGAGAAGAGTTTTGCGGTTCTTGCCAGTCACTTTATCAGCAGCTTGAACAGATCTTCTCTGAGCATCAGACCAATAGATCTGGTCATTAAAGACTGCCAGCGATAAGGGACTGGGCATCTCAGTCAGCTGTAAAAACTGTAAATGTAACAAATAAAATAAGACTCCACCTCTTGATTTTGAAATCAATCATGATGGCAAAAAAGGGACCGTAAAAATACCCTAATGTTTTCTCCATTCAGGGAGGCTGAAACCACACAACTAAGCTTCTCATCAATCCAGTAAAGACGGTCAGTCAGAATGTCCACAGAGAGACTGACCGGCCATTTCAGGCCTCGGCTGATCAGCACCTTCCTGTCTGCACCATCCATGCTGGAGCGTTCGATCCGAGCTTCACCTCCAATCTTGGACCACACCATTATCCTGAAATAAGAAAAAAAAAATATTCTGATAGACAAATTAAAGACAAAAATTAAAGTAATTGTCAGAGGCACCAAAAAAAATAATAATTTCACCCATTTCATAACATTTTTATAAGAAAATTCACTCCACATTTCTCAAAGCACAAACTCTGCAGAAACTCCTCAGATGGTAGTTATACATCCTCCGTTTTTTTTTCTCCTATACAATATCAAAATTAAATCAAGTCACTAGATGAGCCAAAATAAAACAAAGAAAAAAAACACAATGAATGTAATATTATACATCTGTTAATCTACAGCAAAGAACATAAACCAGGATACATCAGAATATTTCACCAAGAAACACATTTATAACACTCCTTATGCAAACAAACAAACAAAAAAAAAAAAACCTAGACAAAAACATTGAATTTGTGGCTAGGAAATGACCGATCATAAGCTAATAAAATAGATGAAAAGGTAGTGACCTGAATTTTATATCATACGATTTATAAATATATATCACGTGTATTATTTTTTCCCCTTACCCGTTCTGAGGCAGCAGCACAAGTGAGTTGACCTGATCCAAATCCTCCTCCAAAACTACAACAAAGTCTTCAGGCTGCACAACACTGCTGCTCAGTCGCACAGCTAGAATCTGTCCAGCAACACCATCAACCCAGTAAAGGTTCCTTCCCAACCAGTCAATGGCAATGGAGTCCGATTTCACACCTACATTTCAGATGGCAAGGAAGAAAAAAAAATTGTAATTAAATTAGTCATGAAATAATGGTTGCACATTTTTTTGTTGTAAGAAAAGGAGGCATACTCTTGCATACCATGTTTGTGAAATCATAAACTCAAGGATCCCACTCATGATTGAAAAGCAATAGCACTACCCCTGCAGTCATCTTCACCTCATTTCCCCCCCACAGAACTGTACTCCATTTTCCTTTCCCTCTGGCAAAGACTTTGTAGCGGCCATATTTATAGGACCCAAGACAATCAACTAGAGAAATGAGAATCTGATGCCACTTTTTGATGTTTACACTCACCATTTTTTGATTAGCACTGCATATATAGAAGGAAAAAAATAAAAATAATAAAAAAATAAAAATCAATGGTGTAAATATAGGATTTTACAAACCTTTATAATAACCTTAGGGCTGGGTATTATGACCAATTCGCAATCGATTAGCAATAAAAAAAAATATTTAAAATATTCAAAAAGTTTTGCAGACATGAGATCCATATTTTGATATAACTTAAGTAGGAGAGTTTCAGTTACCAGCATTTATTACACATCTACATTATTAATAGCATTTCCCAAATCGATATTGTTGTATTTAACTAAAGATGGATTAAAATAAGAGAATACATTTTTTTACCCAGCCCTACTAACCTTCAAACTGTACATGAATCAAATCGCTTTTAGTTTAATAAAAAGTTGTAAGAATAGAAGCATAAAATAATAGTTTATAAATACTAAATTCTAACCTTTTACAATAGTCCCAGTGTTTTCCTTTTCATCATGGGAAACATATTTGATGCTTTTGTCCTCGAAACTGACCCAGTACACCCTGCCCTCTCTCAGATCATAGTCCAGGGAGAAAATGGGCTTCCTCCCTGGTTCAGCCAGGGTCTGGATCCTAGAGCTTCTCAGGCTCAAGCACACCAGCTCATCCTGTTCAGACACCAAAAGCCTGGGCTCATCTGTACAAAACACAACTTGAAAAGTTTCTAAATAACAAAAGAATCACATTTCCATTTTATTCATCCCACTTGGATCCTAAGTTATAGAAGATTTTACAACTACGCATTACACTTTGAAATATTCGTCATTACTGTAAAAAATATAACTTACTTGTATAGTTTATCATTTCAAAATATTGAGGAGCAATTCATGTTTTTGGTTTGTAATCATATTTTAGACCTTTATTTTAATTGACAGCTTTGAAGCCTGATATGAATGACATTTTTATCAAGTGTATTTTAATTTTATTGCTTAAAAAAAAAAAAAAAAAAAAAAAAAAAAAAAAAAAAAAAAAAAAAAAAAAAAAAAGAGAGAGAAAAGTTTGATTTTTTACTCATTTAAGATTTGGTTTAATACATATTGACCATTTTGCCACATAGCCATTTTTCAGGCTAAATCCACAGGACCGAATCCAGCAGAAACATTTTATACGCAGCCTTTAATAACTTGTCATTTCAGCTATAGATCCCCAAATGCAGGATGCGGCTCTAAAACTTTGACATATGTATATATCATCATTGGACGCAGTAAAAGTGCTCTTGAGGGTTTCATAAACTAGAGCCTAAGCATCTGCTCTAAAACCAGTACTGTTCCAGTAATTTAATGGAATATTTTAGATCAATCAACTAGTGCTAAATGTATTGGTTGGAATGAGTCATGTTTTTTTTTACCAGCAGTTTTGCAGCTATGCCCATCAGGCTCTAGTATGAAATCAGGATGGCATCGACACATATAGGATCCGAGCGTGTTGATACAGTTCTGACTGCAGGGAGCCGTCTGAATCTCCTTGCACTCGTCGATGTCCATGCAGGTTAAACCATCAGGCTGAAGCCTGAAACCAGCCTTGCAGCCACATCTCTGCAAGCAAAAGCTTTGTGTCAGTTCTGCAAATGTGGACAATTGTTCTGAATTAAAAAAAAAAAATTAATTAATTAATTGTGCAGACCGCTCCGTGTGGTGTGTTGATACAGTATTGGCATGCTGGGCTCCCGGGACTGGAGCAGTTGTTCTTAGAACACCCTACACCCTCATCGGAAGCATCCATACAGTCAACAACCTCATTACAAAACAAATGTGGCTCCACACATTCTCCACTTCCACACCGGTACAAGTGTGTCGGACATTTCACTTCACCACCTAGGTAAGAAAGGTTTCATTAATAAGTCTGATTGGGGAGAGCAGAGGTGAAGGTGGAAGAAAACTCACATCCTGCTTCATCACTCTCATCCTTGCAGTCCTTCATTCCATCGCACCTCCACGTCTTTGCAATGCATTGAGTTTTTGATGCACACGGCCACTGGAACGCTCCACATTTAAGCTGGGGCACTTCACAGTTCTGAATAGCAAGAGAAATCAATAAACCAAATAAATTCTCTCACTGCCCTAGTCACATTCAAAAGTGGTGATGAGAATAATGTTTTTTTGGAACACAAAAACATCACCCGAATAGAACTATACACCCCCAAACACACACACTCTCTGCCATAAAAACAGCGTTTGAAAGGAATGCTCACCCTTTCATCAAAGCCGTCGCTACAGTCCTGCTCGCCATCGCAGAACCATTCGTTTAGGAGACACTGGTGAGTGTGTGGACAGCGGAGGTTCACAGGGCAATGCGGAGGCTGAGGGCAGCCCTTCTCATCAGAGTGGTCTCGACAGTCAGCATAGCCATCACAGCGGAGGTTCAGAGTCACGCACTGACCGCTACTACACTGAAATCCACCACTCGAACAGGGCTCTACAACTAAAAGATGGCACTCAGACTGTAATGTAATTTTAACCTGAACAGATCATTCCATTTTTAGAGAGACACAAAGCATTGGAAGGAATTAGGTTTGAGCAGTTCTTGCTTTTCCTGGGAATCTTGTTGGAAGAACCAAAAGGTTTTAATCCTTTAATGTTTCATCATTCAACAATGTTCTGTACTTATTGTGCAAAAACGTTTTATCACTACGACCTGGAAACATATTGAATCTGGAGTTTGTTCAGATTTACTTAGCCTTCCTGTAACCGTCAAGTGTACATGCTTTTTTATTTGTATACAAATGCTCACATTTTAAGTATGTGTGCCATTGTGAATTGTCAAGTTGCATTTTTTTTGTTTTTGTAAATGCATTAACATCTTTACAAAAGTTTGTCAGCATGTCCCAAAGATGCATGGTAGCACCATCTTGTGGTCGAAATATATAATTACATGTAAGAAAATCAAACTTTTGCTAACTTTAACATAGAACAGCACAATGCCCTAGTGGTCATTGTATGAATTCCATTACAGTTTATAATAAAAAATAGGCTACAAAAAGTTTGGATCATGCAGAGTTTGAATGTCTGCTCAAGTTTTTTTTTTTTTTTTTTTTTTGCGTAACAAAAGTTGAATTCGATTAGTTTCATTTCAGTGTGCTTAGCCATGTCGATAAATCTTAGTTTTTCTGATTGTGCATTTTTGCCTTCTGGGTGCATAGCCTTGTTTTACTGCTTGCAGTTTTATTTTCATAGTGCCACTGTGGCATAGGACCTACGCAAGTTCCACACTTTTGCATTTAAAAAAATACCAATTTTTTTCTACAAATTTTTCTTCTGCTCCCTCCTTTAAACCTTAGAAGTCTTGGGCCTTTTTGAGCATTTTTTACTACTTTAGAATATGCTTTAACAAATAAAAATTGTTCCATGAAACATTTTTTTTGTTGCAGAACTTTGAAAAACACAAGTTGTATGCCAGGTCTTGTACTTCCAAGAGTCATTCATCCCTTTTTACCACTAGATGGCACCTATTTGGGATCACACACTTGAATTACCTTGCACATTATGAAGCATTTATTTTGTAAATTGTTTAAAAAACAGTTTTGAAACCTACACTTTATATTTGAAACATTTGAAGCAGCATCATTCCTACTGCATTCCAATCAGCCAGCGTGATTGGCACCAAAGCAAACACAATGACTTACCACAGTTATCTTCATCAGTGCCATCAACACAATCTCTTTCTCCATCACACAGGAAAGTCTCAGGAACACAGCGGGTATAGTTGTCACAAGGGTGCCTGCATTCATCTGAGACTTTGACGCATTTCATTTCATCAGAGCGGTCCTGACACTGAGCAGTGCCGTCACACACCTGGTTCAGATCGATGCACTTCTTGCCATGTGCACACTGGAACTGATCTAAAGATCACAAAATGCGCCACTAGTCAGGTCATCCTTTTAAAAGACAGACCACTTTGAAGTGTAAAGAAATAGTACTTTGTACCTTTTCTACATTTCCACTCACAACCCCACTCATCGGATCCATCTGTACAGTCTTTCTCTCCATCACACACGTTGCTGTTCGGGACACACTCTTTCCCATTGCGGCAAGGTTTGGAGCTCAGTGGGCATCTCCGGGGCACTGAAGCACTTGCATCCACACCATCTGATATAAATGTGTTCAGTTAAACAGAAGGCATCAATTGTAAACAGCAATCATTTAAAGCTAGCTCAACAAGCAGATTTGAAAATATAAAGAGAGATGTGAACTTACAACAGTTCTTTTCATCTGAACCATCGCTGCAGTCTTGTGTACCATCGCAGAGTTGTGGTTTTGTCAGGCAAACAGTTTTTTGGTCACACCGCAAAGCACACGTCGGGCACCGCTGCTCATCTGACCCATCTGCACACTGTATGTAACCGTCGCAAACCAGGTCTTTGTGAAGACAACTCCTTCGGTCCTTGCACAGAAACTGACCTGATTGTGAAAGCAAGACCGTATAGTTTAAAACCAAAATTATGGAACAAATACTTCAAAATCTACCCATTACCGGGATCTGGGCATGAAGTTAAGCAGAAGAGTTCATCTGCTCCATTGGGACAGTCTGGCTTTCCATCACAGAGCTGAGATCCTGAGATGCACTTTGATGTTTCATGACAAAAGACCGAAGGACTTGAGCAAATTGGGCCTTTAAAGGATGTTTCAGTGATGAGCGCTATAGAACAAAACACAAGTTTCAACTCACAATGTGTTCAGGATAACTCAAGTAAACTAATTTTGTATATATTATAGCATTCAAAGTTAAAAACTTCAAGAGCGGAATTCACAATAATAAAACACAATGATTTCTAATAGGCAACCTCTAGAGCCTGAATTAGATTTAGTGTATTTGGCCGAGCACCCCAGGCTGGCTCACCAATGTATTAGATTACTTTAATATATAAAATAAGTTTAACCAGAAATCTTTGATGAGATTTCTTGAAGGCTTCAATGTAGCAGATCACCATACAGTGAAGGTTTTGTTTTCACAGACCCACCCTGTGAATCTTAACCTAGTGTTTGAATACAAAAGGAGTGTTAAAGGAACTCAGCTCACAGCAGTTTGCTTCATCTGTGGCGTCTAGACAGTCTCTCTCTCCATCACAGAGGAAGCTTTCGGGGATGCAGCGGGTTTTATTGTCACACTGATGCTTGCAGTCGTGCGAGCGAGTGAAACAGTTGAGTTCATCAGAGCGGTCCTGACACTGAGCCGTCCCATCACACACCAGCTTCCTGTCGATGCACATCCTCCCGTGTGCACACTGGAACTGATCTGAGGAGAAACGACAGTCAGCTAAACAGATCCTTAAAGAGTTGAGAAATAAAAACGAGGTATTATAATGAGCTTTACCAGCTTCACACTGTGTTTGACAGCCATGTTCATCTGATCCATCATCACAATCTCTCTCGTTGTCACACAAGTGAGTGTTCAAGACACACTGGAGACCGTTCTTGCAGGGTGTAGAGCCCACGCGACACCTCAGGGGTCCTGAGACTGTCGTTTCAGTACTAATGGTGGGACACCCATCCTCATCGGAGCCATCAATACAATCACTACGCCCATCACACACCAGTTCCCTCACAACACATTTCCTCTTGTCTTTACATAGGAAGTCATCTGTCACAAAACCAAAAAAAAAGACTCAAGGGTTATAATGCAGTGGGATTGAAATACTACGACACGGTCTTAACTTTTTATTAATTGAGCAAATTCTGCTATTAACAGAAAATTGTCTATTCTTTATTAGTTTGTTAAAAAAATAAATCTAAATTCATAAATGCAACATGTGGTGAACGTGAGTTGTTTATGCATGGAAACTTACTGACACTACATTAACTGTGATGAAAGACAAAAAATAAAGTTATTGTAATACTAATAAAAAATAAAAAAGATATTAATCAAGGGTTTTAGAAACAAAAGGAGATATGAAGAGTTTCGGGAACCATTTAAGATTTTTTCTTAATTCTCAATCTTATGAATATAAGCAAAAGTGTTTCTTTGGCACGAACTCAGGTTGAGTTTGTGCCTAAGAAACTAAGTTTTCTTTTCGAAACATTCATAAAGCACCTCAGAGTCACAAGAACTAACATTTCAAATACAGATCATAATATTTAAAGGTTTATTTTCAAATAAGCAAGTTTTACCCCATAACTCCATAACCCTTTCCCACAAAACTCTATAAATCCATGGCATCAATAGAATTAATATTATTTTAAACACAACAGACAGACATTGTTGGCTGGTTCTAGAGTATATTGGTAAAACAAATTTTCAATGGTGTTCATTGCTTTTTGGAACCAAACTCCTCATATTCAGTTCATTAAAGCTTTAGATTTCCCAGATATATCAGGATTAAGATGATATTTTTTACAGGAAATTGCAAGAATACCAGTGTTTGGACAGTTGTCGAGACAAAACGTCTCATCGTATCCATCAGGACAATCTCTCTTTCCATCACAGAGAAGAGATTGAGGGATACAGAGGGATCCATCTCGACAAAGCACGGCAGGACTATCGCATTTTACCAACTCTGATGGGTAACCTAAAGACAAATCCAAGGACAGCATTGTAATTTCATTTAAACGTCGAGGATTTAATTGTGAATAGCAGCACCCACCACAGTCTGATTCATCAGTGCCATCCATACAGTCCGTCTCTCCATCACACAGGAAGTTTTCTGGGATGCAGCGGGTTTTGTTATCGCATCGATGGCTACAGCTCTTGCTGCGAGTAAAGCAGTCTTTCTCATCAGAAAAGTCTTGGCACTGTGGTTTGCCGTCACACACAAGCTTGGAATCAATACACTTTCTTCCATGGGCACACTGAAACTCTCCTGAGGAGCAACAGCAACAGTTACGCTCAAACATGAGGTGCACAACACATCAAAATCTATTTCATTTGTTTTAAATTAACGCAGACACCTTGTTTGCATTTATAAGCACAGCCAGCTTCATCTGACCCATCATCACAGTCCATGTCTCCATCACACAAATGACTGAAGAGCACACAATCCCGTCCGTCCTTGCAAGGTTTAGAGCCCACACGACACTTAAGGGAGGATTTGGGTGAAGTGGCAGGAGCAGAAGTAGGACAATCCATCTCATCCGATTGGTCAATGCAATGAAATCGCCCATCGCAAACCATCTTCCGATCAATGCATTTTGTCCGGTCTTTACACATGAAGTCACCTTGCAGAAGAGGAGAAAGTGTAAATAAATCTGAGTTATCTAAGCTGTTAATTAATCAAAAGAAGCATCGAGTCGTTTACTGCGGTATGGGCAGTTACGTAGGCACGGCCTCTCATCAGAGCCATCAGGGCAGTCTTTTCTCCCGTCACACAGATAGCGCTGGAGGATGCACAGTGATGTCCCCTGGCAAGCCACGTATGGACTTTTGCAAGGTGACGGTGGAGTGGGCATGGCTAAATCAAACAGACATATGCAAATTATTATACAGATTTAAATGGGCTCATGCGTGATGCGTCCTACACACTCAAAGTTACAAAGCTCTTCATAGAGTGTAAATCAAAAACAGTGTTCAAATGCATACATGTATTAAAGAAGTCATGAATGTCCATATACTGTAGTTTGCCATTCCATGAACAATACAAAGGTTTTAAAATTTCAATTCAACACAGACGGCAGTTTGATTACGACCAACATTCTTGAAAAACATTATTGTACAAGTGTGTAAAATGCACATATTTTAGGAACTACAGAACAAAAGAGTATCGAAATTAGTCAAGTAACTTTGTAAGTGGTTTCAATGGTCTTTTAGCACTTTCTTGCAAACACAGGTCAAATATCTGCAATCGAGATCTCAAAAGCAGTTGAAAAATTATTTTTATTCCTTAAAACTTTGTGCTGATTAAGAGGTCAGCAGCCAGATATATGTTCATATGGAGGACAAAAACAATTGACCTTGATTTGCTCCTTTTGGAAGCCGATCTTCAGGAAAGCAGCTGGTCAAGACAGTTCTGGGATTCTTTGGCATTGGTTTATATAAACGTGTATTTATCCAGTAAAGTGAGTTTCTATTGTAGTTAAGAGAAGTTCATCCTACTCAGTTGTACATCTTGGGGTTTCCATCCAGAGCTTTTTTTGGTGGATTGAAACACAGCTAGTGTCGAGCACACAATTCACCATAGCACAAGTCTGCGTGACTTTAGAAGAACTACAAATAGAACTACAAAACTTAAAAATGTTTACACTTCGTAAGTAGGAACAAGCAATATGATTGAATTTTAAGTTACAACATGCAGTTAAGACTAATCAGATATTATTTCTTATAAGCACCAAATCTCTTTATAATAAAACTACTTAGGAAAAACAGGATTAAAACTAGGACATTTGTGCTTAAAACTAGTCTTTAAAATAGACTTGAAACTAGAAAATCCTGCTTAATTTTACAGCTTTCTCTATTCAAAGTTATACTGATTGAACAAATTTAATAAAACTCATTTGAAACAAGAATGTTTGAAATTGATCATTGACCTACATGGGAACCCAAAACTCAAAACAACTTCCTTGTTTTACGATTGCTTTTCACAAGCATTTTATTCTTGTTTCAATAATTACCAAATCAAATTTCCTTACCCTGTTGTCAGATATTTTTCTCCATCAAAGACGATTGACCACATCAAAGTATTTTTTTTCTTGTTCTGAGAGGGTTGTTTAAGAAATTGACTTATGAAAGTCTGCTTTTTACGTTCTGATTTACTGCAAGTTTTTTTTTTTTTAAAGTTAAGTGGCAATATCAAAAGCATGTTTTACAAAGTTTCTTAATTCAAGCAAATAAATGATCCAAATAATAATTTTCTTTTCTAGGACAATTTAAGTCATTTTAAAGTCGAGTCTAAACTAGATATACCGGTATCTTAAAACAGAAAAAAAAAAAAAAAAGATTTTTCATCTTTGCATTGTTTCACTTTAAGCCAGATGAACTGTGCTTGCAGAGTAAAACTGAAAAAGAAAGTATTGCACTTAAAATCCATTAACTTTGTATATCGTTTCGTTAGCACACTCATAACACATTAAAGATACAAATACACTACTAGAAAATGCACACCAACAAAGCTCTGTGCTGGATTTTTGATGCCATGACATCACAACTAATTACCGTAATTTGCTTACACAGACTTTCCTGAGCAAGTTTATTGTTCCACAAGTTCTCATGTGAAAAACGAGCAATTTTTGGTTAGTTTAAATTCACTCCCAGGAACACAAATGTTAATTATGTCGCTACTCAAAGCTAGAGGTTGGAAGGTAATACTAAACTCTACTTTATCATCATCTACTTCACAATCAAAAATATACAAACCACAGTCAGCCTCGTCTGAACCATCCCAGCAGTCCCTCATGCCATTACAAACAAAGACCTCTGGAATACAGCGACTGTTCCCATCACAGCGTATGCTGCAGCTCTTGGTGGGCTTCCAGCAGTCTGCTTCATCAGACTGATCTGGACACTGAGGAGTCCCATCACACACCAAACGGAAGTCAATGCACCTTTTACCTTGAATACACTGAAACATGCCTGCAGAGGAATCAGCAGGAGCAAGACTTTAAAAGGATGCCATGGCAAACCATATAGCGCTACAAATCTGTTCGATAAAACGTACAGTCTTTCATTTTTTTCCACTCCTATAGTATAACATACAAAAAAAAAATCTCACCAGGATTGCATTGAAGTTCACAATGTTTTTCATCAGATCCATCTTTACAGTCCATCTCTCCATCACACAGGTGACTGAACAGGACACACCCTCTTCCATTATTACAGGCTTTAGAGCCCACTCGACACTTCAGTGGTCCTCTGTCAGAGACTCTGCCTGACATGTAACAATCCATCTCATCTGAGCCATCGAAGCAGTCTGAGCGACCGTCACACACCAGATCCTCTTCAACACACTTTCTTCTGTCCTTACACAGGAACTCACCTGGGAAAACCAGCCAGTTCAGGCTTGGCTCAATGTGTAAAGAAAATCAATCTCAAGTAATAACTTACCAGGATTTGAACAAGCATCTAAACAAGAAACTTCATCAGAACCATCCGGACAGTCCAGCTTGCCGTTACACAGTCGAGTTTGGGGAATGCAGATTGAAGTTCCCGGACACAACATGGAGGGGCTTTGACAGACTGGAGCAGGAGGCTGGATATCTTGGCTGTCCTTTTTAGCCGACACCACGTTTATTTCCACTTTTTTAATCTCAGCTGTGAAAATGAAATAAAACCACTTAAGTAAACTCATCGTAAACTGATTGAATACAAGACCAACTAAAGGGATTGACAGTAACTTGACTGCAACATAAGGATTTTATGCTGAACAGTTCCAAAAAACCCAACTTAAACCACACATTCCATGTTGGTGACCATTATGATGTAGCTTGGTTTCGTAGGGCTCAAAATTAACAAACTTCAATTAGCCCTTCACTTTACTTTTGAATCTGCAAAGGCTGTGAAGCTTTGAGAAATATTTTAAAAATCACAAGAGTCAAATTCAATTTGGAATCCTGCACAGAGTCATTTTTTTCATTAGTGCAATTAGACACCTTCAGCTTTATAAGAAAGAAAAAAAAACGGATGTAAACACACTTTCAAGATTGATTCAGACACCAAAAAAAAAAAAAAAGAACTCACAGCAGTTTGCTTCATCCGTGGCGTCTAGACAGTCTCTCTCTCCATCACAGAGGAAGCTTTCGGGGATGCAGCGGGTTTTATTGTCACACTGATGCTTGCAGTCGTGTGAGCGAGTGAAACAGTTGAGTTCATCAGAGCGGTCCTGACACTGAGCCGTCCCATCACACACCAGCTTCCTGTCGATGCACATCCTCCCGTGTGCACACTGGAACTGATCTGAAACCATAATGTCATAAGCTCCTTAATAATACTAAAAAAGGGAAAACAATCAATATAAAATATGTAACAAAAGTTCTTAAAGTTACCTGCTTTACATCGGTATGCACAGCCCCACTCATCAGATCCATCATTACAGTCCCTTTCGCCATCACACAGATTAATGAACAGGACACAGCTTTGTCCGTTATTACAGGCTTTAGAGCCCACTCGACACTTCAGTGGTCCTCTGTCGGAGACTCTGCCAGACGCGTAACAATCCCGCTCATCTGAGCCGTCGAAGCAGTCTGAGCGACCGTCACACACCAGATCCTCTTCAACACACTTCCTTCTGTCCTTACACAGGAACTCACCTGGGAAAACCAGCCAGTTCAGGCTTGGCTCAATGTGTAAAGAAAATCTCAAGTAATAACTTACCAGGATTTGAACAAGCATCTAAACAAGAAACTTCATCAGAACCATCCGGACAGTCCAGCTTGCCGTTACACAGTCGAGTTTGGGGAATGCAGATTGAAGTTCCCGGACACAACATTGAGGGGCTTCGACAGACTGGAGCGGGAGGCTGGAAATCTTGGCTGTCCTTTTTAGCCGACACCACATTTATTTCCACTTTTTTAATCTCAGCTGTGAAAATGAGGAAAAAAAAAAACTAAACTTGAACACGCTTAATAATCCAAAAGTAATTTGTAAATTGTTAACCAGTTGATAACACCAACTGGTGACATTTCCTTTGCATCTAATTTTTGAGTTTCTCGTGTTTAATAAAAGGGCCTGAGAAGGATTTAAAAAAATAAATAAAATTCTTATTGTTCATTGAGGTCCAATTATAGATTTTTTTTAAGCCACAATGTTTATATACAAAATTCTTTTCCCCCCTGGCTGTTAACTCCACAGGTTCCAGAAGTCAATGGGCACATCACGAGAGTACATCTCTCTTTAACTGGACCTGTTTTTGAATATGCACGACTTCTTCCCATCAATGGTGTACTAAAACAAAAATGTTAGTGTGCGAGGAAGCGTAACATGCATTTGACTGGTTCTAATGAAAAATTAGCAAGCATTTAAATCTTTTAAAAGAATTTCTAAGTGGTTTCCAATGCAGACGCCATTTTATGACGAATCTTTATTTGATTTGGAGCATGATTGAGGAAGGGAGAGAGATAACAGCATAAAGTTTGTGAAAACACACATTCTCCCAAACACTGGCTTGCTCCTCAGGACCCCGTCTTTACAGAATACACTATAGTTGTGGGTAAAACAGTGTTGCATCTGTTCGATATGGAACAGAGCATCTCCTTTTAATCTTGGGTACATCTTAAGAAACTTATTTAATCCTCACACTTCGCTTTACCTTTCCCTGCTAATGCTACCCTTCCATGGATTAAGTCTGGAGCAGTGGGGTACGAGGATATGTTCACACTTTGACGACACACAAATTGTGAGCATGGTTTAACTTTTTTGTTTACGGAATTTAAACTTAAAGACTTAAACTGTGTTAAACCTTGAAATCGGTTACCCCATGCCAAATTCAGACATGGGGAGGGGAGAAGATGAGAAAAAACAAACAAAACAAAAAAAACAAACAAACACCTAAATATTACTCACAGCAGTTTGCTTCATCTGTGGCGTCTAGACAGTCTCTCTCTCCATCACAGAGGAAGCTTTCGGGGATGCAGCGGGTTTTATTGTCACACTGATGCTTGCAGTCGTGTGAGCGAGTGAAACAGTTGAGTTCATCAGAGCGGTCCTGACACTGAGCCGTCCCATCACACATCAGCTTCCTGTCGATGCACATCCTCCCGTGTGCACACTGGAACTGATCTGAAACCATAATGTCATAAGCTCCTTAATAATACTAAAAAAGGGAAAACAATCAATATAAAATATGTAACAAAAGTTCTTAAAGTTACCTGCTTTACATCGGTATGCACAGCCCCACTCATCAGATCCATCATTACAGTCCCTTTCGCCATCACACAGATTAATGAACAGGACACAGCTTTGTCCGTTATTACAGGCTTTAGAGCCCACTCGACACTTCAGTGGTCCTCTGTCGGAGACTCTGCCTGACGCGTAACAATCCCGCTCATCTGAGCCATCGAAGCAGTCTGAGCGACCGTCACACACCAGATCCTCTTCAACACACTTCCTTCTGTCCTTACACAGGAACTCACCTGGGAAACCAGCCAGTTCAGGCTTGGTTCAATGTGTAAAGAAAATCTCAAGTAATAACTTACCAGGATTTGAACAAGCATCTAAACAAGAAACTTCATCAGAACCATCCGGACAGTCCAGCTTGCCGTTACACAGTCGAGTTTGAGGAATGCAGGTTGAAGTTCCCGGACACAACATGGAGGGGCTTCGACAGACTGGAGCGGGAGGCTGGATATCTGTACGAGCCTTGTTCAGTGTGATAAAATTGACCTCCCCTCGTTTGATCTCAGCTGGGAAATTGGGCCAAGCAAGCAATTAACATACAAAAAACCCCCAGAAAATCATAATAACTGAATCCCACTTAAATATCCAACCCTCATTCTTAACATTTTTTATTAATCTGTAGGACCTTTATTCAAATTGTAGCAAGACATGCGTTGCCTTTTGGGGAAGAAAAAAATAAATAAAATAAAAAAAAAGAACTCACAGCAGTTTGCTTCATCTGTGGCGTCTAGACAGTCTCTCTCTCCATCACAGAGGAAGCTTTCGGGGATGCAGCGGGTTTTATTGTCACACTGATGCTTGCAGTCGTGCGAGCGAGTGAAACAGTTGAGTTCATCAGAGCGGTCCTGACACTGAGCCGTCCCATCACACACCAGCTTCCTGTCGATGCACATCCTCCCGTGTGCACACTGGAACTGATCTGAGGAGAAACGACAGTCAGCTAAACAGATCCTTAAAGAGTTGAGAAATAAAAACGAGGTATTATAATGAGCTTTACCAGCTTCACACTGTGTTTGACAGCCATGTTCATCTGATCCATCATCACAATCTCTCTCGTTGTCACACAAGTGAGTGTTCAAGACACACTGGAGACCGTTCTTGCAGGGTGTAGAGCCCACGCGACACCTCAGGGGTCCTGAGACCGTCGTTTCAGTACTAATGGTGGGACACCCATCCTCATCGGAGCCATCGATACAATCACTACGCCCATCACACACCAAACCTCCATCAATACATTTGCTCCGGTCTCCACACAGGAAGTCCCCTAGAAAGTTATGATAATGTTAGACACTCACTTAAGAATTAAAATCCTGTGGTTCAGCCCCAGTGATTGTACTTTACCAGGATTAGCACAAGATACAATACATGATGCTTCATCAAAGCCATCAGGGCAATCTCTCCTCCCATCACAGATTTGAGCTAAGAGAATGCATAGAGATGTTCCCGGACAAGGCACTGAGGGGCTTCTACAGACGGAAGGAAAAGTTCCAAAAGGTGATCCTACTGGGACCACATTCACTGCTTTAGCTGAAGAGAAAAGGAATTCTTGCATCAGTTGTGTTAAATACAGAGATATCTCATTACTTTAGTACGCAAGGCAATAAGGCAGTGTTAAACTTTGGGACTTAATGCTTATCTTAATCCTTTCAATGGGCCCAAAACTGCTATACATGAAAATGTTGACTTAAAACCAATGCAACACACACTGGAACCCGACGAAAATGTTCGATTGAAACGATCCAAAATTAAGAATATTTGAGGATGGGACCTTAAGTATTAAGTAGGTAACTTCTTTGCTAGAGACACAGTTTCAAAACTTTAAAAGTCTGTACTTCAGTCAATAGCGGTGTCTCAATTCAGGTTCTAGAAGCTTATGGAGGATCCTCCGAAGGCTGTATAAACCCTTGGTAAATGTAATGGTGTAGCCTCTTCTGTTTTTCTTTGCAGTTTGCTTATAATACATAAGCGCCGCCAGCTGGATCCCAAAATTAATGAAATGTAATATTCAAAAGTGACTATTATATAGTTTATATAAATTTTTTTCTGAGAAATGTTATAATGACTTAATTTTTTTTGTTGCTTCATACATTTTCTAGTGTTTTTATTCATCTTTCGTTGTCTATGCTATTCATTTTATTAAAACTTGCTCTGTACTTTCATTTTAGTTGCATTAGTCATTTCCCTGTGTGATGATTTCCTATTTTATGTCGTGTGCATTTTAATCTAACATCAATCTTTTTTTTTTTTAAGTTTTATAAACTCCTTTTGCCTCTTATAACATGCATCAATATTTAGTTCACATTTATTTGGCCAAGTGGGTTACTGTTTTTAACGTCATGCTTTAAAAACAAACAAAAAAAAAGCCTCAGGCACAAGTGGTCGTTTTTAGAGGTTTTAGCAAAATAGCTGACTTCCTGTTGATTTTGGAAATGCAATCTATATTACTTCTATTTAAGACTTGGTACCCTCATTCACATAGGACAAATTGTGCACCATAACCTGACAAGAATTAGGTGCGCTATAATCATTTTGTCACACCCACTTTTCAAACCCCAAATAAGACATCAATTTTCACCAGTTCTGACGTATGTGTATTCATGAAAACTCTCAAAAATGCACTGAAAGCCATGAAGAAATAATACACTGATCAATTACATTTGGGTTCTACACACTTTGGCACATGCAGCCTAATAAAAAAAATAAAAAAAACCCGAAAGATAATGAAATATGATCAAAATGAATCATTCTGCCAGTCAGAGTCATTGTATTACAAGTCATTTAACAATACATCTTCAGATTAATAATTATTTTTATTCTACTCATCAGAAAAATCTGTTTAACACCTCTAGCTTTTAAAGGTTCTAGTACTAGTAATGCTAATATTTTTCAGTTGAACAAAGTTGTAGATTATTTTAATTTACACACAAATTTGTTACTCTAGAGCAGGGGTGCTCATTACGTCGATTGAGATAGACCGGTCGATCGCGGCGTGAAATTGGAACAATATCAGCTGATCATCCATCCCGTCACAGTTCAGTAAAGTTATCTGCAGATTCACGGATTCGGTTTTCTCTGCTCAATAAATTACTAAATTACTCTGTTACAACCAAAATCAAGCAACACGCCACTCCTCACCTGCATATTGTACTGCATTCACTATGACTCAGTTTCAATAAAAAATTTAAATATTTATTAGAGCATCATTTTTATTCTTGATTATTTGGATCAAAGCTCAATTGCTCCCATAAAAATCTCTCTATTACCAACAAATTCAGGTCACACACAACTGTTCTAATGATTCAATTCAGTGCAAGTCATCAAATTAAACTCACGTTATCACAAAAAATTTAAATAATTGATTATTATGTGTGTTAATTGTCAATAAAGTTGAAAATAATTGTTTGTTGATTGATGTTTTACATTTTTGTAGCGGGTGGATCACTTTGACTTGGTCATTTTAAAAGTAGCGCGCAAGCTGAAAAAGTGTGAGTACCCCTGCTCTAGAGAGATTCTTAAGGAGTGAACAACGTTATCTGTTAATATTACTCACAGCAGTTTGCTTCATCCGTGGCGTCTAGACAGTCTCTCTCTCCATCACAGAGGAAGCTTTCGGGGATGCAGCGGGTTTTATTGTCACACTGATGCTTGCAGTCGTGCGAGCGAGTGAAACAGCTGAGTTCATCAGAGCGGTCCTGACACTGAGCAGTCCCATCACACACCAGCTTCCTGTCGATGCACATCCTCCCGTGTGCACACTGGAACTGATCTGGGTAGTATAACAATAATAAACATATAAAGTACATCTTAAATACACGCTCCCTTGTTCATTCTTTTGGCTTTTACCTGGTTCACACTGCTCATCACAATCTTGCTCATCAGATTCATCATCACAGTCCATTTCACCATCACAAAGATGACTTAATAGGACACACTTTTTGCCATTCTCACATGGCTTAGAGCCTAGACGACACCTCAACGGACCCATGATTGAGGATTCGGTAACCATGCTTGAACACTGACCCTCATCAGACCCATCAAAGCAGTCAAAGACTCCATCACAAAGTACATCTTTCTCCACACATTTGCTTCCATCCTTACACAGGAAGTCATCTGGATAAACAGTACATGAGATATCAAAAACCAACAGATTGCACAAGAGAAAAGGGAGTAGTATTGAAATAAATGGCGAAACGATGAAAATCTAAATGTGATTCAGTAGAAAGATGACAAGACACTGAATATTAAAGTAAGCTTAAAGCAAACCTGGCTTTGCACACATATGCAGACATGAGGCTTCATCGGAACCATCAGGACAGTCTCTTCTTCCATCACACTGCTGAGATCGACTGATGCACACGGTCGACCCTTGACAAAGGACTAGAGGACTTTTACACGTCACCTCAGTACGCCGCACCACTTCAGCCACTTTACCTAGATCATATAAAAATTAAAACACTCAATCGTTTAAACACGGCTCCCCAGAATAAAACACTGCAGAGCATTACAAACCTTGTGGTATTTCACGAACAGCGACAGACATGCCAACAATTTCATTCTCTACCACCACCCCAGAAACACGAGCACCATTTTTGCGATTCCAAACGGTAAGGACATCATTGAACAAAGCCACCATGTAGGGCTCATAAGCAGCCATTATGAAGCCGGGAATGATCTTGTCTTTACCAGCAGAGTATCTCCTCATCTTCAAGAGACTCATAACCTGCAAAACTAATGCAAAAAAACAAAAAAACTGAACTAAGAAAGAGAAATGTAAATCGACTGTTTTGAAATTTTCTTCACAAGTGACACTCACACGACTCTGTGGTCCACAGAAAGCTATTCCCTTTTCGGTCAAACGCAAGTGTGTCCACTGCGTACTCCTCAAAGGAAAAAACGGCTTCTGCATTGCCACCAAACAGACCCAGCTTCATTCTCATGATCTGATTGCCCTCTAGCCAATAAAGTTTTCCTCTCTGCCAATCCACAAACAGATCTTGGATTGGGGATTTGGCTTGATATAACTGGCGGGAAATACTCCGTTCAAGAGGGCCAACAGTAGAAACACCAATGGAAAGCTCATCACAGGCCAACCAGTAGAGGTTTCCAGTCCTCTGGTCAACTCTGACGATGCAGGCTGAAGAAAGTAAAGACAATGGTTTCTAGAATGTCTCATAGAAGTGCATCATTAGCATCTGCCAATTTCAAGCTTTCAACATGTACTTTGTTACAATCACACTCCTCAGTGTGCTTGAAATCAAATTAAGCATATTGTGCGCTCACAAGAGTCTTAAAATAATCAAAATACATCCGGTGAGTTTTGTTCAAGTCTTTCATTTTCTCAAAAATTTTTTTGTTTTGTTGCATTTTTAAAAATGCCAGGAGTGTGATTAAAGATTTCATACCATCCCAGTTCCCAGTTAAAACCATTAACACCTCTGTGGTCATTCACAACGCAAACAGTCATGGCTTAAAATATGATGTTCTCAGGTGTTTTATGAGGGGGGAAAAAAAAAAAAAAAAAAAAAAACAACAACAACTAAACCAATATCCTCGAATCAACTGTTGAAATATGGGTTGCTGAAAAGGTTGACGCAGAGATAGCACTGCATTGACTGTTAATGATCTGACTTCAACATGTATTTTCAACTTTGGTAGGGCTGTGGAGCAGGTGACAAGGAAGTAAAGCTGCAGGTGTACCTCTAGTTATGAAATTTGGCACACTGGTACAGTTGACCTTTATGAGTAATTTGCACATGTTTAGGTTAATGACCTCTTAACTGTAATGTCTAAGCCAAAATTCTTTATTTGCTCATTCCTTGGCTCAGGCCAAATCCAACGAACTATATTACATCATTGTAAATCATACAAATTAGCCACCATTTTGAATGAGTTTCAGCACAACACCTTCTAGGGCACAATTTCTTAAAATCAAAATTTGTTTCAATGTGTTTGTACCTTCAGGCCAAGCCAATCCATATCCATTTAAACTATGCCAGTGTCCTGATTTTTAGTCAAACTTTGCATTTTTTTTTTTACTTCATATTTTTTTTTTGACCGCAAGGAGGTGCAAACACAAATCTTTAAAAAAAATGCCATTATATTCAAGATAATTGTAGTAACTTTTGTTAGCTCTTAGACATGTTATTAGAACTACGTTCTGAGCTTGCCTACAGAGTTTCAACAGTACCTATCTAGCGCACAGGAGATACAAAAATTTTGCCAAATTCCATACCAGTTTATAGTATAATCATAAAGTGTGTCAATTTTTCTCATCATACCGAGACTGGCCTTTATAAATGTCTGCTCAACAGGTTTTGAGGCATTGTCGTAAAAGTTAAACAAATTTATATAAATGCTATGGTCGAATCTATTCTGGACTACAGCAAGACCACAGATACTAATTTTACAAACGCTACAACCGTTGACATATTGGCTCCAAACATCTGTGTGAGTTGTCAATGAGTAATGGGGACTCTCAATAAAGCCGTTAACACCACCACCTCAAGGTCAAAGTTCTCAAAAACCTCTCAAAAGGGCTACAGTACTTGCAGATCATTTCAGACGGTTTTGCTTACAATCCGATGGAAATTTGTTAATTTGCTAAGTTAACTTGTTAAAGCTTACTAAAGTTTGGCCCTGCAACACTGCTTGCAGTTACATTATGAATATTCTTTTGACTTGTACACCAAAATAAATCATTTCAGGTGCATCTGACCTCCCATTTGGAGAAAAAAAAAAAAAGCCACTCGAAAGATTTATTTGCCATTTCCCGAGTGGTAAAAGCCACAAACAAGGGAACTGTATTTACATTTAGGCAGATTACACAACCAATGAACACAAGTTGGCTGTGTTTAAAAATCTGAAATGATCGCTCCATACCTGGTTTCATTGTCAGAATATATTCTGACAAGTCCTTGTCGCGAATGTTAGTCTTTACATGGCCTGTGCCATTTGACCACACCACACACTCTCGCTGCCAGTACATATCAAAAGACTGGATGTCCTCCTCTGTCTTCAAGAGATCAGTCTTGACTGGAGTCCTTCCTGAAAACTCCAAACTGTATATGGCCATGGATGTAGCATAAGCAACCTTAAAATCTGAAAAAAATTTGCAATTACTATTTTGAAATGAATTAGCTAATAGATTTTTCCCAGTTTGAACACTAGATGAACCCATACTTTCACAAGCTCCATAAGACATTGGCAATGTTCCCTCAGGACACAGACAAGTGAATCCAGTGTTGCTCATCTTGGATGGCAAACACAGCTGGCATCCAGAGTTTTTACATGCTGAATAACCTACATAAGAATTAAAAAAAAAAATTACAATCAACAATAACAAATCTCGTTCACGTGAAGCTGCTTTGACTATCTGCACTTTGCCAAAAATGCAGAAATGAGATTAATCTTAAGGCGTTAAAATGTCCTCACCTTGGGGTTGTTGAAGTGGATGGTATATAGACAGAAGAGGAAGAGTTGCCTTGAGAATAAAGCCATTTTGAATATCAGTGGCCTGCACTTGTGGGGCCTGCCAGAGTCGTTTCTGATCAGCCCAGAAGAACCAGCCATTAAACACAGCCAGAGCTTGAGGAGGACTTCGGTCAAAAACATCCCAGAACGTGAAGCGCCCAGTTCCATCTGTTCTAATGGTCTCAATCGACTAGGAAAAAAATTTGATTACAAATAATTTGACCAGACCTGTTTGGTTTACAGTATCATAAATAAAGATCTACAGTAGTTTGTACACAGATACCATTTTGAGAACGCTAATCCAGTACAATCGACTTGCTGTGACATCCAGCGTAAGGCTTTTTGGGAGCTGTGCAGTAATGAAAACCAATGTAGTCCTTGCTAATCCATCCATATCTGCCCTCTCAATGGTCATCTCTTCATTCTCTCCTTTATTCATCCAAAAAAGGAAACTACGAAGAGTAGAGGTGTAGTTACAGTGCAGCTCAAAACGTATGCAGATAAAAACATTGGCAAATACCTCTCAATTGAGCTTATGACCAAATCACTGGGATCTATGTGTTTGGACAAGATGACGCCCATAACACTGCCATCAGATGCACCAGTGAGGATGGCCTTCTGAGTTACACTCGTCCAGTACAGCTGCCCAGTGATCCAGTCAACAGCCAAACTGTGAACACCCTCTTGGCCTATGAGTTAGGCAATGAAAACAGTAAGTTACAAACCTTCCAACAGGGAGGGCACTATATAAAGTTTGAGTCAAGTAACATTGCAATCACTTTTTAGTTCCATTTGAAATATTGCACGGATAAAATCTCATTTTTAGCATTTATTCAAAGTAGGGTTCCTACAGTTCACATCGAATTTTTCAATAGATTTTTAAGAATCAAATTGAAGACCAAGATCATACTTCTTATCCAACAAACTGCCAAAAATGACCTATAAATGAAACCACTGTAAAAAATATAGCATACCAGCCATGTAAAAACGTAAACTATACCTGTAGCTTGAACAATAGTGAACAGATGGAAATAAAACTAATGACTAAACACCTTACAGATTTCAATTTCATTTGACATTGTGGTTGCAATGGCAGCCATCTTTGCTAAGCAAACATGCGACTCATGGAGCATGTTGGGAAATCTGATTTAAACACACCCAATATGAAGTGTCAGAAAATTAAGCCCTAAAGAAAATTTTCATTTACATTTAAGAGTAAGGCCATTTGGGTTTTTCCAATTTTAGGCTTTTAGAGGAACCCGCGGAAACCCTGTTAAAGCAATTGCAACATCAACACAATTTCATGCACGTTTGATTTAATCAAAGCACAAAAGTCGACTCACCTGAATAGATCACAGTACTCTTCCGGTTACTAGCCTTGTAGATATTCCCATTTACACCGGCCCAATAAATAACATTTCTTTGTACATCGGAGCTCATCGCTACGAGCTCAGTCTCACTAGTGAAGACAGGCTCATACAATCTGGTTCGTACATTCACCAACCCAACAAGGCCATTCCTGATGGTCAGAAGCTTGACCTCTGGTCCTAATTACAAGAATATCATGTTATTATCTGTGTGCATCCCAGCGGTCAATCTTGAAATCAATATCACCATTTACCTGGAGCTTCACAAGAGTCATTGCTGAGCATTTTGAAGCCATTCTGGCACAGACAGCGATAGGATCCTGGTGTGTTGGAGCACAGCTGGATGCATGGTCCAAATGGCTGGGCACACTCATTGACATCTGGAATACAAGCATTCATAGTCACCACAAACAGAAACATCAATATATTTACAACATGTCACAGCACAAGTATGGTAAAGTAATGCACCTTCACAAGCCTGTCCATTAGCAGACAGACTCATACCAGCAGGACATGAGCACAAGGCTCCCCACCACTGCTCCGAGCAGTTGTGACTACAGCCACCATTTCCATCCCTGCAGCTCTTACCTGGGAGATAATGAATGAGATGCACTATAAAGAACAGCTACGCAAGAGCAAGTAATACAATAAAGGTCATTGAGTTCTAACTGTACCACAGGTTAGAGGCTCATCTCTCTGATCAGAGCATTGAGAAACCCCATCACACTTCTCTCTTTGTGAGAGACATGCACCATCAGGACATCGGATGCCCATCTTCTCACAAGCGCCTAAAACACAAAGATATACTTGTAATTTTAAGAGACATGGCTTTTAAGTGAGTAAAAAAAAAAAACAGTGCCCGTAATGTTTTGTTAATCCCTGGCTAACACTTAAAAGAAACATCAAATAAAAAAAAACAGATAAAAGATTCCATTTCGGTTTAATTTAAGTTAAACATTAAAAGAAACAATATATTTTAGAATCAATACCAAAAACTTTCAACACATTTAATCACATAACAGCAAAGATCAATGAATTTGCTCAGATGAGCAGCATTTCGGGATAAAACAATCAAAGGCTTTCGATGTTTACAGCATGCTTTTCCTAATCAAGTTCTAGGTTGATGTTAAGAACTACATGACATTCACATCTAGAACCACACAACAACTGGTACAACACAAACTTGAAAGACTGCAACTTCCACGATTACAAAAATAATGCTAGTCTAGAAATTTGGAACATTTAATTTTCCTCTGGTCTCACAAAATAAAAATCTAGTTACTGTGATTATGACCTGCAGGCTCATCCCTAGAATCATGAACATTGTCTGCCTCCTAAAAGACTTTTTATTATTTCTATTGCTGAAGATGCATTTAACTTTTTTTTAATCAGCAATTTATTTAAAGTGCAAACGCAATATATTGAGATGGTGGTTTAAGCCATTTATTGAAGTAAAACAGAGAATGAAATTAAGACTTAAATGCAATCTTTTTATAAGTAGATGTTGATTAAGGAAATAAATCATAAATTGAATTTGTGACTGAGCCAAGTGTTTAAACAGAGTATTGAAATGTTTAAATGTGTTTTTGGAGTTTAGTGTGATTTAATTAGTGGACGTAATTGTAGAGTTAACCTCATTGGTCGAGCCACTGGGCTAAGTGTTTAGTTAATTGATTGATTGATTGATTAGGAGCAGAAAAGCTCCATTTGAGGAACAGTTTGAAGGAGGTTCAGACCAGTCTATTGGAACTGGTGCAAAGCTAAAACGAGGGTCTGATGAGAGCGAGACCTCACACTCATTCTCATCCGTTGAGCCAAGAGCTGAGGAAATCACTGTGCAGACCTCACCAGATGTAACAGGCCAAAGAAGACCTGCAGTGAGGATTTAAATGGATCACAGGGCTGAGGACAGAATGCGCAGCAGATCCTTCAATTAATATTAACCATTTAGGATGGCTATGCTGGTAATAGAGCATGAGCTAAGTGACTGGCTGTAAATATCTGAAGGAGTAACAGAATCTATGGACTGGATTTAGTTTGGGAAAAGTAAAATGAGTATATTGAGGTTTTGCTGTTAAGCATCTTTATTTATTTATTTTTTATTAGAATCAGTGTTCTGTTCCTTTTTGATTTATGTGGCACCAATAAACACTTTTGCACAAGAGCTTGGACTGAGTTTGCTCTATCTCATTTTAGCATTTAGCTCGAATTAACCACGTTATGACCGTTACCCCTACAATCTCAGATTCACTTCAAAGTGCTCTTACTGATGTGTAAATCTCTAAATAAATTTGCTCCTCTACCCTCACTGAACTAATTTCTATTCACATACACCCACCCCCATCCATCCAAGTGCTTAGTCAAGCCTTCTAGATCAACGTTGGGTTAAACACATTTAGTTCAGCCCTCTGGAATGAACTACCTGCTGATGAATGGCATGGTCAAGACCAAAATTGGCCTTAAAAGGTTCCTGTTTAGACAGACCTGCACACAGTAACCATTCTTTTTGGTGTTTTGCCTGATTTACTGTGATTTATTTACAGTGTGTTTTCTTGTAGAGGATCCATGAGTGATTAGAAATCTACCTACAAATAAAATGCATTATTATTATTATTTCATCAAAACACAGTTTTTTTGTGTGAAGAAAAATTAGCCCAAGTCAAAAAAAGGTGTAGGCTACTTGTTTTAGATATTCTTGGTTTGAAGCATTATGACACAAGTTGCAAGGAAGTTCTAATTAAGATGTGAGCAAATGCACAAATGTCTTTTCACGGTTAACTGGTTTATGCCATTGATCCACTGGTTAAACACAGCCTTGCTTGAGAATATCCTTTGGGTTAAATGTAAAATTACTGTATTGGGTATTTTACCACTTTACAAGATCTAAACAGACATTTAAAGAGTTTTAATGATAAATTATGCTACATTTTTGTTTATTGTTGTAGAGAGACATCACAGATTATAAATGTATTTTGATAGATTAAATTATAAATGACGTATATTTTCATGCACCTTTTATACAAACTCAGAGTAAAAGTATCTCACCACAAGCCTCTTCATCAGAGTTATCACCACAGTCATCCTCTTCATTGCAGAGAAGCTCTCGAGGGATACAGATGTTATTCCTGCACTTCCAGTCATCTGACTGACACCCAATACGCCAGCTGCAGTCCCACTCATCTGATCCATCAGGACACTGAGCCAATCCATCACAAACTCCTGACTCAATCACACATCCAGAACCATCCGTGCACTCAAAGTCTTCTGCCTGACATACTGGTGAAAGATAATTAAGTCAGTACGGTATGCGCATTATTAATTAACATGACAAAAAAAAAAAAAAAGACATCTATATGTTTTATGACGCTTACAACACTCCATCTCATCTGATCCATCCTGGCAGTCGCTGATGCCATCACAGCGCCACCTGTGTGACACGCACACTCCATCATCACACTGCCACTGATTTCTGCTGCAGCCACCATCAACGACAGAGAGAACAAGTACTGCTGCAATGCAACACAGATTAGAATACATAAAAAAACACATACATTTTGAGGACGCACGTGTTAGGGCAACGTACCACAGGAAAAAAAACCATACAGAAACCACACGAATAGGGCGTAATTCAATTTGAGTATGGACTTAAAACACAAAAAAATACACAAAAAACTACAGAACAAATGAAGCTTTTCCTTTTCGTGATGTAATCGTTGTGCTTTTAACACATCTGGATGGTTTAGCATATAGTTCCAATACGCAGGTGTAGCAAGAAACAAATATAAGAAAGTTTGGGTATTCAAAAAGACATATGGTTGACATCCACAGTGAGCTTACAAGTGCTCAAATGGGTAATATTAAACAAAGAAACAAAATCATTACCCCAGAACACCACGCCGAGGCATGTGAAACGCGGCACGTCCATCACTCGCACCTGTGGTAACCGCGCGCACATGCGCATTAATCATTGACCTTTTTATAAGATCCCGCTGCCCAACAATGACGTCAGTTAATATATTACTATTTGTGTACTTTTATAATCTATTAAAAAAAACTTTTATGAACTATGATTAATCTATGCAATTACATCTATAGAAAAAACCCAAAAATTAATCATTGGATACCTAAAAGCGAGTATCGAACCATTGTTTTGACGGCATTTGCCTGCGAAACGACAAAGAAATAACTCTAAATAGGAGACTGGCGACATCTAGTGAAAGATGTGGGCACTGAGTTGAGTAGTGTTTTTCACAGGAGTAGTCGATGTGGTCTTTTGTTTCTTCATCAAAAACAAATGAGTCCAATTTCTTTTCCGTCAAACGTTGAGGCGCGTACTTGCAAAATTGGAGTTTATTATCTTTGTGGTGTGTACTTTATATTGTATGGAACAAAAATCAGTAAACGAGAATCACGTTGACAAATTGAAGTTTACTCAACAAGTGCACTGAGCGACTGGGTTTGAAAATGTAAAGATATGGCGTTATGTTGTTAACGGAATGACGGTTGAACACAATTTATATTACTGTTATTTACAAGCAGTTCACCCTGCTTCATGAGATCGATTCTTGAGATTAACAAGAAAGACGGTTTTGTAATTTCAAACCTTTTCAACCAGAACCTAAACATTACCTGATTAAAAGACAAGTATGATTAGCCAATAAAAAAACACAATATTTTACATATTTGATTTTGATAAAGAAAGACATTTTTATGAGCCAATCGATGTTAAGTATTTCTATTACTGTTCGTACATTTGTCCAATGGAAATACAGAGGGAGGGGTTTATGCCGAGCGCGCATCACGTTACGTGCAATAAGGTTAGGTTGCGCGCTGGAGGCCGTCGTCTGCTGTTACAGTGGGAAAGAAAATATTGTTTAAATTCGAGTTTTAGCCACTCACGAATAAACACACTTGCTTGGATTTTACTGCAGCCTTTTCTTACAGAGAAACGTTGACGCGTAAGGGTGAGTTGTATTATGAAAATACAAGATAACGGCTTTGAGACACGTTTGGAACCTGTTTATTTTTTCTGTCAAAGAAAGTAGCGCTTGCTGCTAGCGGTTTACACAAAATCAATGGTCACTCAAACTCGCGTAATCGACTTACCGCTTTTGTGGGGACGAGTTCATAACGAGGAGAAGTTTATAATGCTTATAAGAGTGTAAATGGATTCAATTTGGATTTGGATTTGGCACATTTTAGACAGTGCAGGCAGAGAGAGAGACGATTAGCGGCCCATGCAGCCTTAACGAGACCGTGATACTCCATTAGATCACAGGAGAAGGTAAACACTAGTGCTTTTAATTATCAGCTGTTATTTCTTGTATGCATTCAGGTGAGATTTTGATATTTGTGTTGGTGAATATGCGTGAACACAATGATAATTGCTCTTTTAATTAAACCCCTCCCCCAGTGATTCGTTTATGAAATAATTTTTAGCAACAATTTAAAGAATATTGAGAAATTGTATTTTAGCCTCAATGTGTTACAATGACCCTTTGAGTTTCTTGATGTAAGGCTTTTCTAAATTTCGAAGGACTTCTACCTTGAGATCTTGTTGTTTTATTTTTAGAATTACATATTCGCAAGGTTTTGACACGAATTGTGCCCACGTGTTGGCACCGGATATTCTGTGCTGTTCTTTTTATTTTAATAGTTTCACGTTTGTTTTGCATTAAAGTGCTCGTGATAGCCAAACAATGAGATGGTATGTTCCCTATCGTTTATAAAAAAACAATTTATAAATTACGTGACGTTAGCTATCTAATAACTATTAGTTATCTATTAAATCAACTGAATCAAACCAGAAATCATTTGTGTGATGCACTTAGTGGTAAAAGGTAGCAAGTTTTTATGTTAGCCTATTTGTATTTTTTTTTAATTGTCTGCTGTCATAATACTACTAATAATTAAATGTTTATTTAGTTAATACACCACATGGATTTAAAGACTTTGTAAATGCAGTCCTAAAGTTTTAGGATAAGTAGCATATGGGTATTTCATGACTAAGACTACCTTCAGATTGCAGACCAATGCTACCCAAATTAATTTTTTTGCCCATATGCAACCTTTATCCGATTTGTTCATGACAGTTTGAACAGGTTAATTCAGATTTTTTTTTCCAAAAGAAGTCCAAGTGGACACCTCACTTTTGAAAAAGGGCGGTGGTTAGCTGTGAAATAATGAGATGCTATTGACTTTAGGTAAAAATTCTTGACTTGTTAAGATGCGGTCTAAGGTAAACTGTAACAATGGGAGCACAGCTGCAGATATTGTGGTCCGCCAATGTTCGCAATTTTTGGGGCAAAATTGGGGTATGGTGAGGTGGGGGTTATGAAAATATGAAAGGTAGTGACAAATGTACAGTCAATGACCAACTTGTAAATGTCATCGTGAGCATTGCTGCCTGATAAAGGATGATGCAGCAATATTAGCGGTCATGCCAGCCAACCAAACATTGCACAAAACAGCAGAACTCGCCTAATAATGTCAATGAAACACCATAAAAAGATTAAACACATTTTAAATCCCTACAATATTCAAAATGGATCCAAACTTTGTCAATTTTTTTTCCCTCAGCACAAGAGTGCATTATGCTACATCCGCAATATTACACTAGTCCGTAAACATCACACGTAATTTGACTTTGTTGACAAACGTATTGAGCTCAGTTGTATTAGCGTGTACCGGACCTGAACAATTTGCTGCTTTTGGCCAGAGCCATGCAGGAGTTAAATCAATACTTTCTTGTTTTCATGAAATTGATCAAAGTTACAGGTTTTATCTAAACCTCTACAGAAATTAGATTATAAAACTGCTTGTCTGATCAGGTTTTAGAACACCAGCTTTAAAAAAAGTTATCCAGCATAATCCCAGCACTGCGTGAATGTGTCACTTCTGAATTAAAACAATATTTTTATCTCATGCAAATTTATCTAATTTTAACACAATCACGATACCCCTGACTGGAAGTAACAGATCGCTTGATGAATTTGCTTATTTTGGACCACGGTTCAGACCATGTGTACTTTGCTTTTAAAACAGGGAATTCCAAAATTACCCAAAACAGAAACTTAACCGGTTTATTGTTTAAAATAAAATAAATGGCACAGGTAAAAGGCTTCAGCAGACAAGGAGCTGAAAGAATTTAGCTGTATGGGGTCATTGTTCTGCTGCAGAATAAAAGTTGGGGCGAATCATTGGTTAACCTGTGTTCAAGGAACCAAATCCATGCTTCAGTAATATATGCAAACACTTGTTCTTTTACCGCTCTCCAAACGCCTTATCTGATCCAAATATATATATATTCATTTTATATATATAAATATATATATATATATATATATAACATATATATTTCATTTTGCAGTTTGTAAATGTACAAAAGTAAGCTATCATTCAGTTTCTGAATGCATTTTGTATTTACAGATTTTTTTTCACATCTTCCATATAATCATCTACTGTGTGTGTGTGTGTGTGTGCCCTTTGTCTGCCGTAGAGTATGGGTATATTTCATCCTTTAAGCTGCAGAAAAATGTTCAGTAGTAAGGCTGTTGTTTTTGCCATGTTGCACCCTTTATATAGATGACGCAAGAGGTGTGGGTGCTTCTTCCTCTTTCACCCTTTTAGCTATGTGTATCCGGTTTTGTAAATATGCAATTGTGCCCTGGAATGAATAAGAAGCTACACAAGTCTGTGGGGGATTAAAGAGGGAGAGCAACTATGTTCGGGAGCAGAGCAGAAAAAATCTCCCCTGTATGAAACTTTATGAATGTGTGTGTGTTTTTTTTCTTTATTCAGGTAACACTTCACCTCATCCTCTGCTGATTCCTGAACATCCATGTCCTCTGTCTCTAACAACTAGTCCAGAGACCCTTTTCCTAAAAGCCAGTTAGGAACATTGGGTCTGTTTTTCCCTGTTCTCCAAGGCTCCATCATTGCCCTCTTAACCCCAACTGACTGCTCATTGGAGAGCCAAAAGCATGTCCTCCATCCTGCCTTTCACTCCGCCCGTGGTTAAACGTCTGTTGGGGTGGAAGAAATCAGCAAATGGTTCAAGTGGAGCAGGAGGGGGAGGAGAGCAAAATGGCCAGGAGGAGAAATGGTGTGAGAAGGCTGTCAAAAGCCTGGTGAAAAAGCTGAAGAAGACTGGTCAACTGGACGAGCTGGAGAAAGCAATCACCACACAAAACCGTAACACCAAGTGTGTCACCATTCCCAGGTAGGGCAACACCAAAAAGCTCATCCTACTTTTCAGGTCAATCATGTTGTGAGTTGTATGAAATTGTTTTTACTTTAAAAGTTGCGTAAATTAGAGGTGTAATGTAGATGCTAATTTGTCCATCCAGTATAGTTTCCTTTCCGTAAGAACTTGGTGGAATAAACAGAAAATATATGAAATTGCAATTTCTGTCAAAAAAAGCAATTAACCCCAATTCTTTATTTTGCTTAAATAATTGCCAAGATTTTAATCTGGTCTACAATGGTGCCATTATATAGAATGCCTGGTCAATATATCAAATTCCTGATAGTTTTTTGCAAACTTTAAGTTACATGCTTTGCTTAGCCATTCAACAGAATGTCTGGTGCCATTTAAAGCTATTTCAGACTGCACGGTTTTAGCCCTGATTAAATCGCAGACAATTGGATGTGACTGCACCGAATTGTCTCGTGCCAAAGACTAGTGTCGCAGGGCAGTCGCAGACTGGTAACGAGATATTTGGCGTGCTAAATATCTGGTGTCTGCGAGTCACAATCGTGCAGTGTGAAATATGTTCTGGCTGTAAAACATCTCTGTGATGACCTGTAGCCAATGTGAGTGTATCATCCAGGGCAACCAAAATACGGCAATATAAACAGTGGTTTTGGTTCAAAATGGGCTCAAAAAGTTTTTCATATTAAACCATGTGCTGTGCTTTAGTCAGGCACACGTGACCCCGCACTGTTTTCAAATAATTTCTTGCAAGATTTTGGTTGCGAGACACACTTTTAGAACATCTATAAAGTTCTCTGCAATTCTGTCTAAAGTCGTGCAGTGTGAAATCTGCTATCGCTGATCTTTCATCCTGTGTGTCTTCAGAAAAGACTGGATTCTGCCTCAGACAGTGTTACAGTCTAAAGGGACCTGAGACATGACTGCTCTGAAAAAACACGGCTTTATGCAAGTGTTTAAAAGAGGACAAAACAAGAAGCCTTTATTAATTTACGCACATCTGAAGGCAATTAATTCATTATAGCACCAACATCAGGCATCATGAGCGTGCCACAATTATTGTCCCAAAGCTCCAACCGACATGGTCGGGATAAGATTTGTGGCAAAATTTGTGTCTCCACAGTAGAATATTACAGAACTGTGCTATTTTGTGGTGATTTTGACTATACTCACATACTTTGCAATAATGCAGTGGCGTAAGAAAGAAAATCTTCTATAGAATGCCTAGGCACTGTGTATAATGTCAATCATCAGTCGATTTCAGGCATTCTATGTAATGCTGGATTTCACACTTTGATGGTAACACATACATAGATGGCAAGGTAAAATGTAAATTATTTAAAGTATTAACATTAAAAAGCGGTAGGGCTATTTTTGCTCTTTGATGTTCATGAACACTGAATTCCACAGAGTGTCGTAGGAACTCCAATCTCTGGCTATAATCGGCGTTATACAGCACTGGTTTTGCAGACATTTACTTACATTTGGATTTCTACTGAGTGTTTGCTAAAATTCATAGATGCATGTTGCTTGCAGCTAAAAAAAAAATTCATAGATTAGCCGTTGAATCTCTGAGGCTGCTTTCACACCTGCCTAGGTTTGTTTGATTGAGATGCACTAGAGTTCTATTGGTACCGTTGATTTATGCAGGGCTCTGTATGCATTTTTGTTTGTTCAAGCTTGAGTGCTACCACTGTATTCTCCAAAACGAACTGTGACAAAAGGTTAAATGATTTCCAGTGCCTAAAAGTCCATGCAGACTATTGAGCCACTTGATTAAAGTAACACCTGACAAGGACCTAGTTACAAAAAAAAAGAAATTTTCTTGCAGTTGGCAGCTGTGTGTGACGTTATGGAATAACATTTGTTTAGGTACATTGATGGCAGCACAAAGACAAACTTGGAGTTGTGAAAAGGTCAATTTTTTTAAAATAATTATATTTCACTAAAGTAGATGCTGATGTGAATGAATCTAGATTAAATTCCATATCTATGCAAACACTTTTCCCACTTCAAAAAGAACAAAAACAGACAAACAAATTAAAGAAAAAGAGCACTTACCCCTGTGTCACCTCAATTGTCTAATTGTACAATGCAGCCTATTCTAGATGTGGAATAGAGAAGGTACTTTCTTCCCCTCCTCTAAACTAACATTTTACTGCAAGGTGCAATAAGACCCCTCTCACACTGTTGACCATAGCATGAAATACTTGTACGCACATACAAAAATGGTTTGTTGATCCACCAGAAGATGGCAGTGGATGTAGATGTTTGGCTGTATAATGGGATGCGCTCTCACCAATTGACACTTGGTATTTTCAATAAATTTTTTAAAAATGGTATGAAAATTTAGTTTGAATGTAGATATTAAATTTGAGCATTTAATGTTTAATATTAAAAGCATTTATTTTGACATGTGTCACACAAACAGACTCCATTTCTCTGTTTCAATTTGCTTTTTAAATATAAATTGCAGTGATTTTCTTAAATCTCATATAATTTGTGGTTCAGATGCGTGTTTCACTTAAATATTAATAGTTTATCGGAAATGTGAAACAGAACTGTTACTTGTGTGTGCATGAATCCTCATATTTAGTGTCAGACTCCCGCTCAACTCGTCAAAACCATTGGCCAACAAGCACATTTCAGTGCTGAGATGGGCAGAGTAGGCAAATTCATCGGGCATTCAGACGGTGGTCAGTGGTCTGAACGGTTAGTTTTTACCAAAAGCCAAATGTTTTGTTTTAGCAAGCCATTGAGAAATATCAACTAGTGTTGTCACAGATCTTACATGACAGATACATTAGTGGCACGGTTGATAATTTTGACAGTAGAGGGCAAGATATTGAAATCATTTTTATGTATACATGTTAAACAATGTTTTTGGAAACTTCCCTTAATCTTTTAATGAACTGGTAAGGCGGTACTTAATTTTAGAACAACCTTAGCCATATCATTGCTTGTGTCTCTTTGGAAGTGAAGGTGAAGGAATGACGTGAAGTTGCGTCTACACTTGCGTCTATCAGCAGTGCTTTCCTCTGTTGCTTTCAATGAATGTCTGGACCTGAGTTGAGGTCATTCTGTACAGCTCCCCATCACCTTCATCCTGAGCTTGCGTTTGCTTTTAATGCCAGTTCCATGTCTTCAGTATCATCCGTCAAGCTGTTTTTACGTTTCTCATGTGGTGCTATTTTAGTGAATTGCTAAGACAACAGGATAATCAAGGATGGTCACAACATATCAATAGTATGAAAGGAATATGTTACAGATAATAAAGATTTAAAAGATTTTAATAGGAAACTGCATATTATTCCAGAATTACGAGTTAAGTCCTGGTGAAAAGTTTACTTGGTGCATTAATTCATAGCCTTGTTCTGAAAACGTTCCACATCCTCTCAAGTGCTTTGTCTGCCACTAACACTGGATTCAAAGGGTGGGAAACCTTTCTTCTTGTGTTTCCACATTTTCTGCTGCTAATCTTTATTCCAACCTTGAAGGCTGTTGGGAACGGCTGGATCTGTCTTTGCGTTTTTACCTTTGGTAGACTATTTCAAAAGGGTTGCCAATTGGCCCTGTGCGTTTTTAACCCTACAGCTCCATGACAACGTAATACATCAGCAATATTAAACACAGATTTTTAAATTAATTTTGATTTCTTACATGAAATAATAGTTTGAACATATAAGCAATCAAATAAAATTTCAGCCGTTTTGCTTTTTTAAAAAATGTTTTACTGAATCTGTGGTTTTAGGTATATTATCATTTTTAGAGAATGCTTTTTTTTTTAAGGTAGAAAAAATTGTAATTTAAAAAATTAATTTTAGGAATATTGTGCAGCTCTTTGGAAACATAAAATGTGCATCAGTTACAAATCATTATACAAATTTTTTTTACAAAATTATCTTTTTGTCTGTCACTCGTGGCTATAAAATCTTTTTTTTCAAGTGGATTTACCACTCGCTCAGAATTGAAATCCATTTTTGTAGAATTTAAACCTTAAATTTAATATGTTATTGCTTTGTTCAATTAGTTATATGTGACTTGATCAACCTGCATTTGGTTTTTTTGATTCATGGTCCATTTTAATTTTAATGTTAGTTTTTCGGGCAGCACAGTGGCTCAGTGGATAGCACTGTGGCCTTCCAGTTAGAATGTTGGTTGTTCGAAGCTTGCCATTGACCTTCCTGGAAGGAGTTTGCATGTTTTCCCCGTGCTTGCATGGGTTTCCTCCGGTTACTCCGGTTTCCCCCACAATCTCAAAAACATGCGATTTGTTTAATTGAATAATCTAAATTCCCCTTAGGTGTGAGTGTGTGTTGCCCTGCGATTGACTGGCGACCTGTCCAGGGTGTGCTTCTCGCCCAATGTGCGCTAAAGATAGGCACCGGCAGACCCCGTGACTCCAAAAAGGGAATTAGCGGGTTGGAAAAAGAAAGAATGTTAGTTTATCATTCTATCTAGTTGCTTTATTGTTTTGAGTCTATATTTTAGTTGAAAAGTTTAGTTTCTTCACATGGGTCTCTTAACACAGTATGAAGTATTACAAAATTGACCTGATATCCTTTTTTTTTACTTTGTATATTTGCCTTTTTTTGTCTTGACCAGTCTTGTCTCGAGCTGGCTTCCTGTTTAAGATCTCGGGAGGCTATACTATCTTTTGTAGTGAAGTGCTGATAGTGTATCTGTAGGATGCTTTCAGAGAGTGTAAGAAACAGGTTTCTTTGCGAGGACTGAGACAGCTGGCGCTGTGGGTTTCTCTACAGTATTGATTGTAACCTGAAGAGCTGCTTGACTGTCTGGCTGTCCATGTCATAATTAAGTTCCAGGTTTCGTGTCTTCTGTATTGAGAAGGAAAGACAACCTTTTACCATTTTCTTGTTGTTAAATTTTTTTAACATTAGCCATTTGTGAATTGCTTTAGAACAAATTTGGCTAATGTTCGGCTCTGTGAAGCATGTTTGGTATGTCATATGTAAGTCTTAGCTCCTTATGTTTATTGCCCAAAAAGAATTATTGCTCTTTCTTATGTGGTTCCAGTCTTACCGGCATTTAAAAATTTATATGCAAATGGGATCTCCGGCGCTCCCGTAGGTCTTAAACAAAGGCAAACATGTTTAAAAATATAAAGACGCTAGCCCTTGGTGTGCCTCATGGGTTGACTGCCACCCTGGACCCAACCACAGGTGGATCTCTTTCTGAGGGATATTGCATGCATCTCCCCATGTGAGTATAGTTTGATATAAAATACAACAATGTTAAATAATCTAGATTTTTTTATTGTGTATTAATATGAAATATCTTATCTAATTTATGTAATCAGCTGATGTGAAATTTTAATTGTATATCTGTTATCTAAATGTTTTGCCATGAAAATAGCCTTGGTTGCTGACATGGCATTAAATCAATAAATAATAAAAATAATGTTAAATAATCTAATAATATAGCAAAAAACTTAACTTCACTTAAGTCGCTCGTTCCCTCAAAACATTCTCTAATTGTCAAATGCTTTGAAGCGTCTAAATTAAAGCTCTGAAGAAATGCATTTAACTTGTTTGGTGTATAGTAGTTTTTCAGCCAACTTAAGAAAAATAAAATTTCAGAAAGGTCAGAAGTTTAGTGCTTGAACGCGCCTTGATTGATAACACATCTAACCGAACAAGTGGTACCAATGAAAAAAGAGTTTTGCTCTGCCATATTGGAATGTTTTATCACAAGGTGAATGACTGATGCAAGCTCATTTTTTGAATGACGTGAGTAAGATGTAAGAGCCCCTCAGTGGCGCTCATCCCACATTTTCAAGAGCAGGAAGACGAAGACGTTGACAAAGAAGAAATCAAAGAACACATAGAGAAAATCATGGATGTCGAGCAGTTTATACTGTTGGTGGCTGATCACAGTTGACAAATGCCTAAAATATTACACAAATGTGGAGAAAAGAGACGAACTGTGGCGTGCTATTGTCTTGGATTTGGGAATCAGTGGTAAAATGCCATTGCATCAATATTTCCTCAACCCAGAGGAAGAGCACCTTGCTGATAAGCTATCAGAAGATACGTGATTTTCAATTCGGATGGGTGTGAAGAGGCCTATATTGTAATGGTCAACCAGTAGTCATGTAAGGAATCCTTGTCCAATGTTTTTATGGTCTCCAGTGCGGTGATGGCTCATTTGATTCAATAAATCGAGCTTCTGGTTTGAAATGGTATGGATCCTGTTCAAATCATCCACTAGGCCTAGATTTATCTAACAAGACCTCCTAATAACCTCTGTTTGCTAATTGACTACAAGTGAGTTCAAATTTCTTCATCCAGACTAAGAGGCAAAGCTGATGCAGCATTGTATTATTTGTAATTCCTTCAATTCGCTGTTTTTTTTTAGAGCCCCTTAAAATGTGTAAAGTGCCTAGAAATGCACTATATACATTTCAATAAAATTGACGACCATTTAAGATTCTCATCATATGTCAGGTTCATATTCAAGATGAAAGAGACTCATTGCTCATTTGGAGATCTGATCCTGAGATTTCGAGGATTTATGGCTGTGATGATTCATTTTAATCCACCCTCTGTGTCTGCTTTTAAAGTGATTTTTTTAGCATTGCCCAGCAGATGTACCCTCAATGGTTTAGCTGGAATGGAATCCACACACCAAGAAACAAGAGTTAATGGCATTTAAAAACTGTGTCATCTGTCTGGGACACAAACAGTTGTGCTGGGAATCTGAATTCCCAGCTTGAGTTTGATCATTCTGGATTGCTGATCATCTTAGACTTCATAGTACCATAAAATTAATTAATTTGTAAAGAACGATTATCATGCTTGATTGCCCTACTTTTGATATCACACAGTGGTCAGCCATCTGCTCCTTTGGGTTAATCTGAACTGGGTTTCTATTGTGACTGTGTATACTTTAACAAAGCATTAGGAAACTCTTCAGCTACTGTTGTTGAAACTGAAGTACCCATCCCCCCTAAAGCTGGTCATGTGATTTTTTTTTCTTTTCTTTTTTTTGCTTTTTCTTTTTTGAACTCTGTGGTTTCACTTCTATAGTTTCATATACCTTCACTTTGCTTTTTTTCTCTTCATCAATCCAGACTGTAAATCACTGTTGATAAAACATGAACAATGATAAACACAGAGTTCTTTGGGAAAATAATCACTTTTTTTAAAGTTACTGTAGTTGGTGCATGCTGCAAAAAATATAATTGAAAGTCTTTTTTTTTTATTAAGTTGTGTAAATCACAAATTTGGTGTAGTGTGTTTACTGTTACACACAACAATTTAACTTTGACACTGCTTTATTTCTATATAAAGTTTGATAAACAAAATGGGAATACGAAAATGGCTCACATTGGCTTGAAATGTGAAATTTTCAACAGAATTGGTTATAGAAGTTGCAATAAATGTGCAGAGCTTTCTTGGCTGTTGTTGACTGAAACGCTTGTTGGTTGTGTTCTCTGGAGATCATGAAATCTTAATTTCCTGCAGGATTAAAGACACGTTATACTCCAGGCAAGCTTCATGCAATATCTCAGGTGACATCGTTACATTAGGGTCAGTATCATTAACGTTTGACTTCACGTAGCAGCGAGTGTACAGGTCGAGAGTTAGCGATACTGGTGGTGCTCGGATAACCTCTCTAATGTTAATGTTCTTCTCCAGGGTTGGTTGTCTTACAGAGTCCTTTTGTCTCCTTAAGTGTCTTATTGTTGGTTAGTTTGTTGTTTTAATGTTCAACTTTGGAACACTGAAACATCTGCTTAGAGAGTTTCAAGCTTCAGACAAATGAGACGAGAGCTGCTCTTTTGAAAAAGTACTTAAAGGGATTGAGCAAATGCAATATTGATATTGTAAAAATTATAACTCTTGATTTCAGATGTAATTATTCAGTTCACATCAAATAGTTGATTACCTTCAATATCTAAGGGACCAATAAATTCAGATATTGAAATCACTGTGCTCTGTATAATACATGTTTTGGTCCTTGGATGTGGAATTTTCACAAAATAATATTATTAAAATGGAAAAAAAAATGTTTGGGGTCACATTTGAAAAAGACCATAATTAATTTTTCCTCCCAAAAATGTGTTGTAATGCTGTCTAAAGGCCTGTTCACACCAACCCAAATTGGGATTTGCAGGAATCTCATGAAGGTTTCTTAGCAGGGTGCTTTTCGTCTGCCTCAAGGAAATATTGATGCAATGATGCTCCCTGCCTGAAGGTGGCAGCCCCTCCATTTACCAAATGGGGAAACGGGAGAGAAGAGCAAAAAGAGGATAACATCACCTAGAAAAAGTACACCTAGAAAAAAAATCTATATTGTTTTGGAAATAAACTCTTTAAGTTTCCACTGCATCACTTGGCTAACAGCATCAGACAATGTTGTATTGCAATCCAGCATGAGTTTCTTGGTGATTCATAGCCTTCATACTGTTCTTCATACTTCACCGTCCAAATACAGCATCTCAGTTCAATATTAGCAGTATTTCAAATTGTTTCAGTTTTACTCTCCAAAAACAGCATCAAACGGCCAGAACTTTACTGAACGCTATATAGATGGGTTTCTATGTGAAGAAGGCAGAGTATTTTATGAATTCGTACCATCTCCACTCCACCTGTGAACAGCTGGCATTTAGATGCATGCAATGCCAAGCTTTGCAAATGTTCAGCTTGACATCGTCCGTGGTAAAGGGCCTGTAGAAAGACACCTGTCTTATGCACATGAAATGAGGGAGCACCTGAGGGATTTTCCCTTGTAAACTTTTGCCATTCAATGTGAATTCTAATCATTTAAAAAAAGTATCTTAACCTTAATGTTCTTGAGTCTAGGCTTGTAAATCATTGGAGAGAATAATGTTCCTTGTTCTCATGGAGGAATTCAGTGTTCAAGAAAAATCAAGTTTTGAGAACTCATCAGAGTATTAAAAATAATCAGATTAATTTTTTAGCTGTTTGCAAATAGTCACTGCAAATTATTTCAGTCATTTTGTTTTCTTTAAGTGCTTATTCACATTAAAGACAGTTGCAGAAAACACATGTGGAAGAGGAAATTTGTTGTACATTTTGAAATTGGTTTCTGTTCAAAAAATGGACATCACATGTACAAGAAATGGAATTGGATACAATTGGTGCACCTCTAACAAAAGCAAAGCAATGAGATAAAATTAGACACTGAAAAAAACAGAAACTTTTATTTCCAGGTCTTCCATTTGGTTACAACAATATTATTGTTGCCGTCTGTCTCCTGAATTAAAGTACAGTTGCAGTCCACTGATCCCAGATAGATCTAATATTGAGAAAAGTAACTTTCAGGCTTTTGCAAGCACACTTGTGATAAGACATGACTCAAAAAGTCCAGGTCTCTGCTGGAGTTTGGCATATGTGTGTGTTTTTTTTTTAAATTACTGTCATTCGAGTCCCTTTTCAGAGACCGTTAAACCACAGGGGGCCTAAACTTCATTCATCACATATCAAGTCTGTGCGAGTCTTGTTCTTGTCACTTCGCCATGTCTGTTTCTCATCCCATGTTTCTGTTTCAGAAGTACTGGAGATCTGTGTGCTTGTTTGGTTGACTGATAGCATTCTTTATCTTGAGTGTGATGTAGTCTAAGAACTGTAGGTTATAGGCTGCTGTCCCGGGCAGCATGGTTAAATGTTGATATCTGATGTGGAATCCAATCCAGAATGAAACATCTCTTTGTATCCTTAATTGCTCTGTTTGTGTCATAAAACACCGCATGAAGACTGGGAATGAGGTTAGCACAGTAATTAGAGCTGGGCGACATGGCATAATTTATTTTATTTTTTTTAACTTTTATTGATTTTTTTTTTTCTTGAAGAGGTTGACATTTTATGTAAAGCTAATTTGTGAAAAGTTTATATAAATATGGGATTTCAAAAATGCTAATTTAAGGTACATCTTTATTGTAGGACACTTTTTACTGTATGAGACTTTTAGGCCCAGCCTTACGGTTACTACCCTTTTTTTGACACTCAGAAAGTTGAAATCCTCCCAGAGTTGATTTACATTTTGGAAACTTTTCAGCCATTCTCAGATACAACTGTTAGCTCAGCTTAGCATTAATGGTGTAGTGAATTGCACACTAGAAATCCCCTCTAAAATATTACATGGTCCTTCAATCATTTTTTTTGTGAGGCACTATCCAGCGGCTCACAGACTCTGCCAAACAAGCAGGTGTCCGTTGATTTATGCAGTTTTTAAAACAAGTATTTAACATTGAAGTTTGCAAAAGCGCATATGCCTCAGTTCGGTGATTAAACAGGAAACATCGTAAATAAATGACAGGGCTTTACGACATAGCATTAATTTATTTCACAAAATATTTCTTAATTTTGGTTGATACAATATAATTCCGTTATCGATATGGACATAAAACCTGGATAAAAGCTGCAAAGAACAAACACAATGGATGTCTGTATCTAAGAATGTGTGCAAACTGAAATTGCAAAGGCTACAATACCTTCAGGCTCTTTTTTTATATAGAAAAAAAAACAGTACCAAAAAATAATCTTCACTTTTATTTGTATTAAGCATTTACAAACAAGAAATGTCAAATAAATTATTAAATAAATAAAACTAATAAATCGAGGAGATGACTGAGGTCATTTTCCTGAAGTCCACGCCACCCACCATAATAAATAGCGTCAAGTCCTTAGCTGAGAAGTTTATAACAGCCCTAGTAATGTCACAACTTGAGCTTCTGGGGCCTGATCAGATAAAGCATCGGGTAATCCATTGGTTACTTTAATCAATTTTTTTTGTTTCAAAGAACCAGATTCTGAAAGTTCACATTTTTATAAATGATAACTTCCACAAAATGTTTGAATTTTGAATTTTTACCATTAGATTCGTTCTGACTTTTAAAGCACGTTTTAAATTGAGAAATATTCACTTCATATTTAAACATCTCTGAACCCTGGATCGGACCATCAGTCCTTACTCAACTAAACTACAGCGTTACATGGAATAACTTGGTACTTATTCTTTTTTTTTTTTAAAGAATAAAACTATGAACTGCAGTTTTAAATAAACATAACAGAAAATAAACTTTTCTATTGAATCTACCATTTACTTTTCCACAGAAAATCTGCCTTTGATTTAAGGTGTAGAGACATGATTTTTATCTTTTACTTCGTTCTGAAACCGTCTCAGTTTCCATGTAAAAGGACGCGCTTTTAGCACCACTATAGAGATTATATTATCATTTTGCCGACTGCGTTTCTATCAGTATTATGAACACTTTACCACTCACTGTACAAATTCTTCTACCAGACAAAATAGACCCGTCATATTGCTGCTGCGAGGTGAGACGAAATACTTAAACAATTTATTAGCAGAACAAGGTTTCTTAAATTGCTGCATTAGTAATACTACACACAATGAACTCGCACACTCTCGCCCTCTCCAATATGATTCCTCAGGGATACTGCCTCATCTTTGACTCTCTTTGTGTTCTACCGAGTGGGTTTGTTTGCAATTTTGAGAGATTTGAAGTGTTCTCGTGCTCGTCGGCACAACTCTCTGGTACGTTTTTACATGTTTTTTTCTCATCAACGACTTCATCTGTAAACGAAGGTTCTTCATTTATAGTTGACTCAATTGTCAGCGACGGAGCTTAACTGCAGTGCTCTGACAGTGTATCTGTGAAGTACATCATAACTGAAGTGACATCACTTTTTCTGACGCCAATGTATATTGGAAATGAGTTTAAAAATAAAATCATCATTTAAAAAAATATATAACGATTATTTATTGTTATTGATTTAATGTCCAGCCCCACGGCAAACCTCAACTCCCAAACTCAAAAAAAAAAAAAAAAAGTTTCAATCTCTACATGGATCCTGGGGGCAGAGTGTTTTAAAACAAATTCATAAATTACATGAAAACCATGCTGGTTACTTGTGGACGGACAGTGAAACGGACCAAACAAAATGTTCTGCCTGCATCAGCAGAAAGATGTCTTTCACTCCCTAATTGTTAAGAAGTCCAAGATTAAATAAGTTGAAATGTTAGCTGATCTACGAATCACCTTCTTACCGAGCCATGCATAAATGTTGATCAGTTACAGTTGTACATGGCAGAAAATTTAAGGTTAACTTTCTCTGTAAAATTATTATTCTTTCTGGCATATTCAGTATCCAGTATGGCCTGCTTGCATTTGGTAAATCCAATTTTGTAGTAAAAAAAAAGGATCTCATTTAGTGTGGTGGTGGTGGTGGTGGTGGTGGTGGTGGTGGTGGTAAAAAGAAAGAACATTAGTTCAAACACTAGCAAAACTTGCTGAAACCCTGGAACAAAACATCTCATCCAGTCACAGGAAGTTACCTTATTGCATCATATCCTCTACCTGCTTGCCACCAAAGTTCCATTAGCCTAGAAGTGTTCAATGTTTAATTTTCAGCTGAACTTGGAACATGATGTAATGCTGAAAAAGTTGTATTATTTTGGTAACTCTTTGATAATTTTATATTGAAATGTCACTGGTCTGAACGCTTTCATTCATTAATGTTAAGGTATTCTTCGAGGTCTATCTGGGGAATGGCTGAATAGTAGAGGTGCTCCGATCAGATTGTCAAGGACTGTTTTGGCTGATCACAGTTTTTTTTTAAAGCCATTTTAACAATATAACACTAAATCGAAGACAAGATATAATACAACAAAATATGTATTTTAAAGCGCCATTTTAATAAAAACGCACAGTATGTAATTGTTTGTAAACTTCTTTAAATTTTTCAAAACAAAGAGCTGCAAAACAATAAGTTAGATTGGTCAGTTTTTGAAGTTCAAAGACAACAGGTAAAGTGCAAAAATAAATTAACTAATAATTGTAAAATGTAAACAAAATATATGTATAACTCCACTCTCTAGAGTGTTTTTTATTTCTGACAACTCCATTGCAGCAGCAAATCCTTAAGCATAAATCAAAGCTAACACTGATTTTTTTTTTCTTCATGAACAACAAAACGTATCCAGACTAGTGCAGCCAGTTAATGTGTTTTTCGTGGGTTTTATGTCATGCTATTGGTTCCTCTGATCGAGTGGACCATCTTACTGAATTGATTCCGAAAAGGTAAATTGCTGATTATTTTGTAAAGAGAATGAGCCAGTTTTGAAGAAAAGTGTTTTGTTTCCGTTCTGCTCAACACCTTTTAACAGTTAGTAGTTCATATCTAGTATTTTTCTTTCTTTAACACGTACAGAAACGTAAAGGTTCTTTTGTTTAGAACCGAAAAAGTTGACATAATAGATAATTGTCTGTGTTCGCCCAGCTCTAGCCTCAAGTTAAACTGCATTTGTCAGTTTCTCTTTAGTTTTATCATCTCACTGTTATGTGTGAATATTTCATTAGAGTGGCTTCTTTTATTTGTGGTGGTGTGCGTTCTTTGCCAGCTTCATGCTGCCTGCGCGAAACATCTTAAATAAAAGAACCAAAGCCCTCAGATTTCCCCCATGGTATTCATCATGGTATTTTTGAATGAGTCATGCCCCATGTTTATCATTTTTTGTTTCTTTGTGTTTTTGTTTTTCTTTGTTTTTCTTTTATTTTTGTGCACAGCAATTGCTCTGAAATTTGGGGACTGAGTACACCAAATACGATAGAACAGTGGGATACCTCAGGCCTTTACAGCTACCCTGACCAAACCAGGTGAATATCCTCTCCTGAGCCACACTCACCCCACCAGCCACAGGCGGGGATGAACGAGCACAGGGGGATCCAGCGGCCGGCAAATAAAACTTTTTAATAAGCTTTGTTGCATTTGATTTAGACTAGATCTCTTTTGCTATGTAGTGTTGTAAGTCTTAAAGCTATAATAGATTTATTGCAGTTTATAATGTTTCCATAAATCATGCTTTCACTTTGAAATGGTGGTTCTCACCTGGTGGAGATAGATTATTGGCAGAAGTAAAGCTTTTTAGACAATTTAAAGAATCAATTTAAAAAAATCAATAGAAAGTTAATTATTAAGCAATGTTTAACATAAGTAAAATGGTTACACTGCAGATTTTAATTACTCACTTTTTCATTTGCAGTTTTTTATAAATACGATCATCCATTGTTTTATAAAATCCTTTTGTGGAGTTCCACACAACCAGTTGAGAACTAGTGCAATAAAGTGGCTTAACTCCATTATTACATCACATTTTTATCAGCTTAGCATTTTGAAGCTAATGTTTTGCTACGCATCTGACAAACTTCCTTCTTCCTTCCACCCATCTTGCCTATCTCTGGTCATTTGGCATGGTTCCTTTCTTCTATTCCTCTCACCCTCTGTCTGTGGCCACTCGGGTCAGATCTCTGGACGGGCGTCTGCAAGTGTCCCATCGTAAAGGTCTGCCTCATGTCATCTATTGCCGCCTGTGGCGATGGCCTGACCTGCACAGCCATCACGAGCTGCGTGCCATTGAAACGTGCGACTATGCCTTCAACCTCAAGAAGGATGAAGTCTGCATCAATCCCTACCATTACCAGCGGGTGGAGACTCCGGGTATGTAGATGCATGTCTTTTCACAACTCTTTAAAGAGATATAACTAAGGTGGGGTATTAATTGCATCTCTATATTTGTTTGGTCATAATCTGCCATTCTCTGCACTAGTTCTTCCACCTGTCCTCGTGCCAAGACACACAGAGATCCTGACTGAGCTGCCCCCTTTGGACGACTACACCAACTCCATACCCGAAAACACCAACTTTCCTACAGGGATTGAGCCCCCTAACAATTACATTCCAGGTAGGTGTACTTGAAGGGAGTGGGTAAGAAATATCCATTCATTTATGTTTGGATTAAATAAATCATTCCAGTAAGTAAAAATGACAAACCAATTAAAATAATTATTTTAAATTATACCAAACAATTTAAAAGTGCCAAAAAAGCCTTTTCTTAAAAATCCTTGAGGATTTTTGAGAAGTGCTTGAGGTTTGTTAATTTTTTTTAAGTAATGATTAAAAAAAGCTTTAATCAAATATTTACTTTTAGTCATTTGTCAAATAAGTTTACACGGACACACGTACATCTTTAAGATCAAGTTAAGCAGTTTTTCTGTACATTTACATTACAAATGCGTCATACGCAACAATGTTCCTTTCTGGTTGAACACTTTTTTTATTCAGCATATGGCACATTGCTCACTAGTGCCATCTATTGGGTTGAATGACATGATTAAAAAGACCATTTGAAATGCTCTGTAATTGTAAGTCACATGACTATCGTAATACAATGAAAGTTGCATTGCGCTAGCTGTGATTTTATTCATTTAAAGAACACTTTTTTTTTTCCTCTGATAATTTCTTTAACTCTAATAGAGTTAATAAGTGGTTTTTCCAGGTCTTGTAATGCAACTTTTAGCTTAGCTTCACATCAGTGATGCCCAAAAAGAGCAGATACCCACAATCACACGCTGTTATGAGTCGTCCAAAAGCATTTCTAGTGATACTCTGATCATGCTTAGTCAGGTCGTTTGAAATAAAGATCTGAACTTAAAGAGCTCAACCGAGGTCTGTCCTTATCCGGTGTTGGCAAATTCAAAATCCATGGCAGATTTCGACTCCCCTCTGCGTAAACGGCCATTCAATCTTGTGATAGACACAGATTAAGCCAATGGGAGAGGCTAGACTAAAATGAGTTTTTTAGTTATTTTTTTTTATTTCTCTTTTTTTTAATTATTATTATGTGCTGAGCAATAAAAATCAAATTGCCAAATGCAATATGCATTATACAAACTTTAAATTATTATATTTTATTTATGTTAGACTGCATATGCAGTATATATATTTAATAGAATATATATATATATTTATTTATTGTAAATGCAATTCAATCACTTTAAGATGTTCTCTTAAACATTTAATATCAGATGCACTTTTAATTCACAAAGAGTTGTGGGTTAAGTGACAGAACAACTGCTGCTTTTATCATTTCAGTGTTGTATTGCAGCCCAGATATGATGAATTACTTTATTATGTTTACATTCGCACATAACCATGGCATATTCGACGCTCAGCTGTTTTTGTTTTTTCCCCCCAGTTTTTAATAGCTTTAAAAAATTCGGTTGAGTCCGGTGGTTTTATACACTGATCACTGCTTAGCATACATCATTAACACAAATTCCAAATGGTTTTCAATGCCTTTTCTAATCAATACTAGGTTTTGTGTTCATGATACTAATCATTGTGTTTTCCTAATGTTGCTTATTGCACTAAATGAAATTTGAAAGTTAACTGTTCTACTTTACCATGAATACAGCAAACTTTTTTGTTTTATTGCATAATGTAACTACAAAAGTCAAGATTTAAATAGGAGAACCATAAAAGTCAGCATTATGGTGATTCTATGATACAAGTGCAAAACGAATGAATCCATAATTCATTAATTGTAGGAAAGATGTGGAAGTAATCGAGATCTTTCTTCCATTACAGCTGGTATTTTAATGAATTGGCACAATGTCAATTTGCTTTGATCAAATTGCCTGTTTTGTTGTAATACAGAGCTCTATTCCAGTTTTTACACAGTTTAAGGTTGTTTCTTAACCAGGAAAGTGTCCAAATGTTTTCTAGACTGTTACAGATCATTATTAACAAACTGTTCTGTAATCTGCTCATTACGTGTCTGTTCAGAAACCCCTCCACCGGGCTACATCAGTGAGGATGGGGAGGCCAGTGACCAGCAGATGAATCAAAGTATGGACACAGGTACATTCCCACTGCGATTTCACTGCATGGGAATGACTTCCTTTAGTTTTTTAGACAGTGAAGAGTGATGTGCTTTTACTGTTTTAGTTTCCTTGCCAAACTCCTCCGCCTTTCCTTTTTGGTGTTTTGCTGTAGAATCTGTGGGATGCTCTGTTGGGTATTTTATTATTTAATATTGGAGAACCCAATAGTGAATGAAAATCAAATTATTGTGATGTTATCTGTTATTGTAAGAAGCCTCTGTTTTCAGGTTCTCCTGCAGAACTCTCTCCGAGCACACTCTCACCCGTTAATCATGGCATGGGTAAGAACATAAAGTTTCTTTAATTCCTACATCACGAGCCGTTTTAATCAGCAAGTTGATACTTTTGGTTTGTTGTAGACTTGCAGCCCGTGACCTACTCAGAGCCTGCGTTTTGGTGCTCCATAGCTTACTATGAGTTGAACCAGCGGGTCGGAGAAACATTCCACGCCTCTCAGCCTTCACTCACTGTGGATGGCTTCACGGACCCCTCCAATTCAGAGCGCTTCTGTCTGGGTCTACTGTCCAATGTCAACCGCAACGCCACCGTGGAGATGACCCGGAGACACATAGGTAGGGTTAGGCTAGATTTTTTTTTTTTCATATCAAAGGTCACATCTTTATTTATGTTCAATATAAAGGCATATATTTGTTCATGAGTGAAAAGAGATAAAACATACAAGTTGATTAAACTACCTTTTTATTGTCAGAACATGACAATTACTTCTTTGACGGTTCAATTGAGGTAGAAAACATCCAAGTAAAACCAGTGTAAACTAAACAAAATTAATATCAGCACCTATAATAAGAATTCAAACATTTGAAATTCAAACAGTTTTAAATATATTCTTTTATAAGAAAAAAAATACACAACACAAATGTATTCACTGTGCAAATTGCCCAAAAAACCGATGTTGTTGTTTTTTTTCAACAATTTCAGTGAGTGAGCTTGTTGAGGATGCTTCTGTGGCACACGGAAATGTGCAAAAACAAATGTATTAAATAGTGAATTTATAAAATTACTAGATTTTTGTTTTCAAGCTGATTTTTTTTTTTTCATAGCTGAAATTACATTTGTTTTATTGGCACAAAATTAATTCCCTGGAGTTAATGGGCCACCTTTAAGGATTATTAATCTCTTATCGAGCTGTTTGTATCAACTCATTTCAAGAAAAATATGAACTCCTATCAAGAAAAATGTGTATGTGTATATATATATATATATTAGGGGTGTAACGGTTCACGGTATGTATTGAACCGTTTCGGTATTCGGTATTTTTATAATCATTTAAATTTATTATTAGCGCGATATTAAGCGCAGCGGAACAATGTTCCAAGGCGAGTTTCCGCACGGACGCTATTGAGTGACGAGCGCGTGTAGGAAAATGGAATCATATCAAAAGCGAAAGAGAAGCCAGAGCTTGAAGACTGTCTCCTGTTTGGGAACACTTTGGCTTCTCTGTTAAAATACATAACGGGGATAGACGAGTGGATAAATTTAAAGTTGTATGCCGACATTGTTCCACGGAGATCGGGCAGGCAACACATCTAACATTTTCTACTGCTGGAGATATTGTCACTGCAACCAGATCTGTGCTCTCTTCAGAAAATGTGGATAGGTTAATCTATCCTATCTATCCTAACTAGCTGCAATATTTCATTTTTTATTTAAAAAAATGTGTTTTTCTTTATAAAGAGTGCAATTTATTTAAAATATCACCTAAATGTGTCACTTTTATTAATTTTATGCAAGAATTCTATTGTGTATTGGCAGCTTTTCAAAATAAAGATTATGTAAGTTCTTATTGTTTTGTACCGAACCGAATTAACCGAACCGAACTCTCCAAGACACTGTACCGAACCGAATACGATTTTAGTGTACCGTTACACCCCTAATATATATATATATACATACATACATACATACATACATACATACATACATACATATATAAACAGGAAAAATATTGAAGTTTTTTTTGGCCTTTAGAAATTCAGTTGTTGAAGCTCAGAAAGTCCTCTGAAAGTGATGTGGATAGGTTTTATTTTCTTAAATCATTCAGCTGTGTATAAGCCATTTGTTCTTTCTGCTGTTTGTTTTCACAAGGACGAGGAGTCAGGCTCTATTATATCGGTGGAGAAGTGTTTGCAGAATGTCTTAGCGATAGCGCCATCTTCGTTCAAAGCCCTAACTGTAACCAGAGGTATGGCTGGCATCCTGCAACAGTCTGTAAAATCCCTCCAGGTAAGAGGTGTTTCCTTTTCCATGTCCCGTTTGTGCTTTGTCACTGTTTAAATCTAGCTGCATGATGTTACATTCTCTTCTTTCTCAGGCTGTAACCTGAAGATCTTTAATAATCAGGAGTTTGCAGCTCTTCTCGCTCAGTCTGTGAACCAAGGCTTCGAGGCTGTTTATCAACTCACCCGGATGTGCACCATCCGCATGAGTTTTGTGAAAGGCTGGGGAGCAGAATACAGGTAGGGACTGTATTTTGAACTCTGTTAATACCGTATTTTCACGACCAGAAGGCGCACCGTACTAAAAGGCACAGTCTCAGAAATGTGAGCCATCACTGTATTTAAGACACACATAAAGCGCACCGGATTATAGGGCGTGGGTTTTATATACAAGCCACGCCCACACTTCCCCCTTTAACATTCTCATCGTAGGGATGAGTCCGGATGGAAAAATGGCACAGTTTCATGAAACGAAAGCACCAAGACGAACCTCCTTTGAAATGTTCAATTTTAATTTCTTCTGCTAGCATTGCTGATTTTAGTCGAATAGTGACCGTCGAAACGCTTCTCCCACTCGTTCTTTGCTCGATGGTCCACTGCTCCAGACTTTCCTCCAACTCGGGCACCTCGCCTTATGTTCGCTGAAACTCAGCTGCGTCTTCTTAACTCGTCGGAGCTCGTTTTCCAGCTTCCTACACTTGCAAACCATCGATTCATTAATCTTAAATTCAGTCGCCGCTGCACGATTTCCATGTTCCTGCGCGTAGCTGATGGCCTTCAGTTTAAACTGTGCTTTATAAGTGTGTCTCTTTGCCATTTTCAGGGTTGTTTAAACAACTATGTTCTGCATAACCACACCCGTTCTTTTATGTACAATCCACTCCCACACTTGCCCCTTTAACGTTCTCATGGTGTCCTCTATTATGTCCGCTTTACAATAACAACGCACCATAGACTGCATATAAAGAGAAAAAAGAACACACATAGGGTGCACTGCACTATAGGACGCACCGCACACTTTGAAGAAAATCTAAGACTTTTATGTGCGCCTTATAGTCGTGAAAATACGGTAGTTACAGGTGAGATTAAATTTAAGTTTTAAGTCTACTACAGTTTGTTAAATATTTGTACCATATTTAAAATGAGCACTTTACGAAGGAAGGAATTTTTTAAAAATATGGCTATATTTTGATAAAAGTAAATGAATAAATTACTTGCATAAGTATGGGATGGTTGTAATTGAAGCAATTTTTACCCTTTTGTCTGTTCACATTGCTCCCTCTAGTGGAAAAAACCGTCACATTTTACGTAGTAAAAGTCTACCCTTAAAGTCTATAAAAATGACATTAAAATGCATTATTATTATCATAATTATCTGAATCATAATTAATCCTTTCTCTTTTCTTTTTTTAAGTTAATATAATTATAATATTAGATTAGGGTCATTGTTGGTGTATTTTGTGCCTTTTGAAAAAGGGTTTAAAAAAGTGCTTAGTTAATATGTTACCAGTATGTCTACATAAAAGCATCTAATGGACTGATCATCCTTTTAAACTTTAAACAAAGGATTTTTTCTTATGGAAGCAAAAAAAAATTTGGGGGGTTTCATAATAACAGTATGTAGCTTTTGTAAAGGAGTCATGACATGTTGAGCCTTTGTGATAAATCGAACCATGGACGTTTCAGAATAAAAAACAAGTTTGTTTCTTTCAAAAACTGTTTTTGTTAACCCCATTGACGAAGTCACACGAGTTACGTCAAGGCTGGACATGAAAGGCCAGATTTACCTCCCCTGGAAGTGATGCGACACCCACAAAGCAATGCTTTCTCTCATGATATCCAGGCACTTCCCTGTCGAGTGTTTTTGGTGCAACCAAAGGACACAGTAAGGATAACCTGTAAGGAAACAGAACACGGTTACATTTATTTCTGAGTCCTTTTTTCCTTTTTGCCTTAGTGTTTTACCCACAATATAAAACAAGACCTTCTTTCATTGATAATTTAATTGTTTATTTTAATGTTCATTGTATGTTTCTTCAAACTGTACATGTTTTTCTTTTTTTGTCTTCGTTTATAAATTTAATTGTATTCACTCAGAATAAATTCAGTCCATTTTGTGCAACTTTTTTAAATTTACAATTTTGAGGGATAAAGCTATGAAATGTCTGTATTTAGAAAAAATCTGTGGAGAAAAAAAAAGCAATTTATTTTTTGTAGTTTTGACTCTTTCTTCAGTTAGGATTGACCTAACTCCATATCAATATTATAATCTAGGTTATAAGGGTTATATCAAATTAATAATGGTAAATTATAATTAAATTAAAATTCTCCAGAAATGGCACCACAGTAGGTAAAAATGTAAACTATGCTCTGGTGGACTTGCTTTCTATTGCAGGTCATAAAGGGTTAAATAATATATTTGCTGACTAGTCATTTTAAAATAATTATTTTGAAAAGGTAGTGTCAATTATTTAAAAAAAATAAAGTGAAATATCAGTAATAACATTATTCTGCTAATTAATTGTTTAACAAAGCATTTCAAAACAAATATCAATGTTGACTTTACACCAAGAGGATACCATCTAATATTCACGGTTAGAAAGCCACAAACTGAGGGCATTTATGCATGGAGGTAAGCGCCTCTGCTGTTTCAAACATGAAAGATGTTTTTGTCAGGGTTGAGAATTTACTCTAATATGTTTTTCTTATTTGTAATGGTTTATCATTAGCATTTTGGACAATATATAACACTAAACAATAGATGGTTCACGTCATTCCTTCTTAGTTTAAAACAGACGCTGTCACTGACAAACGCATTGTTGCATGCAGGGACTTCTAAGGGTTAAGAATTTGAAGATTTAAAGTTGTGGAAAAAATGTCATACTGGAAAAGTGAAATGTCCCAAAAATATATTTGTTGGTTTGTCATTTCATAAGCCTAGAGGCATGCATTGCATTTCAAGACCAAAGAAAGAATGTTGTGTTGGATGACGAGCAAACTTTGCCTGTGTGATTCTGAAAACTAAACTACACGCCTACTGAAACCCATCAGTCTGAAAACCATGAAGGATGACTAGATAAAGTGCTGTTCTTTTCAAAAGAATTCATGTTGTGCCCTTAACTGATTTCTTTGATGTGTTAAATAAATTCTCACGCCTTCTCACCTATGGTTCGAGTTCAGGCAGGATGTGAGTGACCACTGAGTATTCTGAATATTGCTCAGGATTCAAGCAGAACACATTTGGATTTGGGATGTACTCTGTCTTGAGTTTCAAGCTTTGAAATGCTGTTGTGGTTTTTCCAGGCGGCAGACGGTGACGAGCACCCCATGCTGGATCGAGCTGCACCTGAATGGACCTCTGCAGTGGCTGGACAAGGTTCTGACTCAGATGGGCTCACCCTCTGTACGCTGCTCCAGTATGTCCTAAAATCACCATGACTGAGCTCTCTGCCCCAAACACTGATTCTACAATCAAATCAACCGGCGACTCAAAGAACAACAGACTTACTATTGCCCCGCCCCTTTTCTCTTTCATAGTACTCGTGAGTCTTTCTCTCTTGCGCTCGCTATCTCTTGACTCTGATGTTCTCGCCGTTCGGACCGAACGCAGCACTTGCTGTATCATCAGCTTCATGCACCTTTAATTCTCTCTTGGTTTCTTCATAAACCCTCAATATTAAATGTTTTAGGAGTAGAAATTGAAATGTATATTGGTTTTTAAATTTATTTTGATGGGTTTCTCGAAGGAGGGAATGTGTGGAAGTTCAAGAAGGCTGTTAATGACTTCGCACGTGTAGCAGTAAGAATCTTAAGCCCCCACCAAACCGATGAAGTTATTACGCAAACTTAAAAAAGTTCTGTTTTAAACGCATTATGATTGTGTAGGTCAATGCATAAAGATGTAATCATGGCTTTCGGTTTCTTCGGCAATGCCAAAAGATGTCATTCTTAAGATTTTGTCCCCAAACCACTATATAAGAATGTTGCCTTTGAATTGAGGTATGTTGCTGTAAGACATGCTTCTCTTCGTTCAGACTGAACGAACATTTTTCCGTAAACCGTTAACGTCGGAAAATAGCTTTTTTTTCTCCCCTGGGTGAAATCTTCACTAGCTGTGGAGTCTGGATTTTTCAAAAAGTGGCTCTAACAGATGAGCAAAACTGTCCAAATCTGAAAAAGACAAAACGTTGAAGTATTTAAGCTTTAAGTGTTAATATGTCTAGGTTATCCTTCACTCAATTACAAGATTGTTTCGCCCTTTATCTTTCTTTTAGCTACTTTTTGTATTTTCATGTATTTTTATATATAAATATATTTAAGATCTTTAAAGCTCTCTTCCTTTTTATTAGAATCAAATATTTTTTTAGATCATGCCCTCTTTTTAAAGGAACATGGCTTCATTATGAAATGTCCTATCATACGAAAACATTATTTAGCATGAAAAGTTTTATAAGCGCAAATAACTCTTCTGCTTTTGTACCGGTTACCGTTCCGCTCTGATTTCAATCCCCCAAAATACATCGGATCTTTTAGTTGCTGTTACTTGCATCATCTCCCCTTAATGTACGGTTACCCAAAGGGGACATTCAGCCTACGGGAACATCGCAATGTTCTGTTTATTAGCAATTGGGGGGAAATTACAGTAAGTACTGTGCAACTTTAGTGTGCGTGCTCGTTGTACAACCTTTACTAATGACTGTGACTTATAGCTGTCTGTTATTCTTTACTTGTTGTGGCAGTGACCAGCCATTGCAAATATCATTCCCCTCTTCACACTCTTTCCACATTTCCACACAAACATCTTGCTACTCTTTCGATTGTACTTTAAGTGCATCTAGTTTTAAAAAAGTTTGTGGCTGTTTTTAATGCCGAAAAGTGGCCAATAAGACACTGGGAACAACCTGTTTGCCATTTTTGATTGAGTGTGGAAAGAAAACCAAATAGAACTGAAAGTGGACCAGACATATGCATATAATTGTGTATATATCATTTTATTTGACTTTTTTTCTGTTCTTTTGTTTCCTTCTATTTTGCAAAGCATTTAACAGTTGGTGAGCTTGTTTTACCATTAGAGAGATGTATTGGTAGGACGTGAATTTCAGGCGATAAGCTTTTCAGGCGTGTTGCATATGCAGACTTCATAAATACACTAATAAAAAAGTTTTAATTCTCATGTTAACACTGTGTCTCCTTTTTTGTTTTGCATGAATTGACTAAAGTGTGTTTTGATATTTTTGTTAAAGCTTATATGTATTATATAATTACTATAGTTAAGACTTAAGAAAATCCAGTGGACCAATACATGTCATTCCAAAGCATCATTGACTTTGGATACATCCTTGATAGAACTTTCCATCCCTCATTTCACGTTCTGGTGAGGCAGTTCTTCCCCAAAGTTCAGGGAAGATGCCTATGATATCTCGAATTCAGAAATGAAAAATTTATTCCCCAGGTTAAACTCTGAACATTGCATAGTTGTCCATAATGGTTCTCAATTTTGAATGCAACTTTTTACCACTGTAATAGCCGGACTAGTGGTCCATTCGAATCTTTTTCAGAGGCTCCTAAAGTTTGGCAAAATCTGTTGCTTCTTACAACAACTAGTTCCTGTCTCGGACTTCTCTCGGGACAGACGGCACACTGCTGGCAAAGTTTCCCCAAGTGAGCCTTCTCGCATAGGTTCAGTCAAAGGTCAGGGAGGATGAGCTCAAAGTTCTTTTCGTTTTGCCTCTGACCCAAAAAAAAAGCGCTTCGCTGAACTTTTGTTGTTGGTTACAGTCCCTCTGGCCCATTCCCCTGAGACGAGACCTGCTCACCCAGTGAAGGGGGAGGGGGGGGATCAGATTCTCGTGGCTGGATCTTTGGAACCTCCATGTATGGTGCTTTCAGCTGCAGTGGACCCCTGGGACTTACCCGAGTCACAATGCAGACTTTGGACCATGCAATAGCAGCCTCTACGAGTCCATGTTTCGCTGACCCATACATTTTGTCGATTTGTCTCCCACCAGGAAAAATCAGGACATGCTTCTTTTGTGTTGTGCTGACCTTCTCTAGGAGGGGTTCAATTCAGGGACTTTCCCTATTGTCCCTCAAGGTCTACCTCTTCACAATTATCTGCGAGGGAGTTCGCTGGCCATCACAGTCTGTGATGGCATTGTCTTAGATAGGTTGCTACTGCCCTCTAGTTCTCTTACTCCCTCTTCTACCCTCCTGCCTCTTCCAGTTGAGTTCTGTCTTTGACGGTTCCCTGGTGTCTAGACCTTCAGAGGTTGGAACGGTCTGTAACTGTTGAGTTACATTTCAGAACTTTCAGAGGGTCGTGGATGTCTTGGTTTGTCCATTGCAGAGTTCTGCCTGGGTTCCGGTCGTGACTTATACTGTTGGTAATTTTTGTGGATGGTGACATTTAGTGTCTTTTAGGCATCTTTCAAGACCGTTGTCTTTACCCGTGGTTGTGTTTTTCATCCTTGCATTCGAAATCATGATGTAGTCAAGCAGGTACTTCTTTAGACGAAGTAAATTCTTCCAAAAAACACACGTGTTTTTGATTATTGAGGAAAGCCGTGGAACGATTGACTTTTTAGGCCTCCAGGGGGCGTCAGAACCTCATGAACAAATCGAGACGTTGGGTTTTTCTGAAGCAGGTTTTAAAACAAGCCCAGCGTTGCTAACTAACACGTAGGTATTGTAATATAACTTACATTTTTGTACTTGATCTGAGTTTCCAGTACACATCAGTGTTGGATTCTCACTAAAAGGATACATAACAACATCCCCTCGGAACTCTTTAAATGCTTGCGATAGCCACTGAGTGGTTTCTCCAAGTTACACGGGAGTAATTCATAATTTATGTGGCGTTTTATCCTGAAGTTAGGCAATATCTGGCAGAGTTTCACATTGTAAATCCTGGTGATTCATCAACATGCTGCAAATAGTCATTTCCCAAAAAGCTACATGTACTTACAAACTGTTTTCCTGGAAATGCTATTTAAAATGGGTCTACTGGGTTTGCAACTTTTAAGATTTGAATGCGCCTAGCAGTTTATGAGATCATCCAAAACAACATAATAATGGAATCTCTTATAACCTCTTAGATAAACTGGCTATTGTTATCTGTGGTCAAAGATCACCATTTGAGAAAGAAACTGACCTAATAAGCTATAATTTAGAGCAAATATTGTTATCTGTTTAATATGGTTGACACTTGGCAAGACGCATTGTGGTAAAGTTCTAAATAGAATTGTTCATTCAATGGGTTATGTTGAGGGCAATCTATGGCTTAATGACAGTCAAGCTTGTGACCTTGCTCTACTGAACAAACCCAAGCGTAGATTCTATTTTGCCACTTAACACTTGAAGTTCTCTGGGTCAGCTATTCATGTTGTAAGCATGAAGCTATTTTCCATTTTGGTAAGTACAGGATGGAAAACATTATAACCTGCCAATGTCAAGGTCTACGAATTGTGTTCAGCCACAACCTTGGTGTTATGAGTCTCATGGTTTATTATTTGAAAAAGAGCAAGGCCATTTCCTGGGCTACATCTGTAATAGACTATACTATGTAATAGCAAAATATGGGGAGTTAATTTCAACACTGAGTGAGTCATTCAAAGTTAGGTTGTTTTAATGGAGTTTATTCCTACATTACTCTTATTTCCACTGTTATCGTCAACATGGAGTTTAGCATAGTTATCTACATGACAATAATGAAAAGAACTCACACAGTGTTACATTTTCAGTTTTTTAAATGTATTGACAGTGGTCAGTAAACTCAGTTCCGTGTAGCTGTCAGTCATATTTGTGAATTTCAAGGTCCTGGCTAGTTTGTTTTTTGGGGACAAATGAGCCATCGTGAACCACATAAAATTTTTTTCATTGCGTAGTTAACTTCAGAAAAATCATTAAAAACTTTTGTGTAAATAATGTCACTTATGGGAAAATCATTTACAAAAAATACAATTAAAAAATCTTTCCATAGATGGGGAAATCATTCTGCTGAGGAATAGTTAGTTTCTGATTGGTCTGACTCCCACCACCCAATGTTTGTTTCATCGTGCATTCATCTTCTCATCAATGTTAACCAAGTTTCTTGTGCCTACATCCCCAAAACATCAGTGACCTCACTCGGGCCTGGGACGTCTCTTCTTTCACAGTGAGGATGGTTTTCTGTTCTTGTTGGCTACTCCTGAAATGTAGCATTTATGGTTGGGCCCAAAAAGTTCAATTTTTGTTTCATCGTTCCAGAAGTTTGGAGGGTTGTCTTTTTTTTTTTTGCATCCCTTAAAAAAAGGTATGTTTTTTTTGCATCCCTTACAAATTTTCTGGCAGTTCTAACAGAAATTGTTTTTTTAATCAGAGTCTGAACACTACAGATTGTCATTCCCAGTTCCTTGGATATGTTTTTTTGTTTAGTTCAATTACTTTTTCCAGTAGATCCTTTGACCACTCTTTTGCTTTGCTCAGAAAGGTCAGCGCAGCACTGGATGAAAGAGTTCTATCGGGAGCCCAGAAGCTTCACAAAGATTGATTACAAGCAAACAGGTCACAGATGTGGAAGGTTACCTTTACCAGGCAGGTTTGAGTGTCAGTTTTTGCATGTTATCAGGAAAGTTATGATTTAAAACACAGTCGTTTGATAATAAAAGACTTCATCCAATCACTTATTCTGTGTGTAAAAATAGTTTTGTGTCACCATTCTTATTTAAAAACAAAATGTTCAAGAAATAAAAAAATACTGCCAGAGCACAACTGAACCTGTGTTCATTCTATGGTAGCTACTTTCCCAATGCTTGTCCATAATGGTTGCTAACTGGAGCCCTGCAGGGTGCCTTTCTTCAAACGATTGATTAATTGTAGATTTATTTTTCATTAGAGCTTACAAATCTGCACAATGCATCAGCCATCTTGTGTGTGTTTTTATTTTGTAGATCACTCTATTGTTGAATTTTGTTCATATGGAAAGAGCAATCATGTATAAGTTATGACCCGCTAATTAAAACATCATCTTAACCTATACTTGACCCTGACTCTTCAACAATGGCCTCTACATATTCCTTTGTTCACTGCCCCCTGACTTGTCCAGTGTGAAGTGTTGGATGTCTTCTGAAGCCTTTTTCCTGCGACTTTGGCAAAGGTCTGCAGTGGTAACTGGAGCATTCGGGCCTTGCAAAGAATTAATTAGGCTCAAATTTGTTTTTCCATTCATTGTAAGCACTGACAATGACCAGGAGATACAGAACATCTCAGGGGTCACAGTCTTCCAAGTGGTGACCTGTGAGAGACCCCGGAATACAGCAGCATTGGTTGATAATCAGAATGTCATCATCAGATTTTGTTCGTCTTGATGATAATTGGTGATTTAGAGGTACAGTGGGGAAAAACACAAATCTAAAATTTACCCAAGTCTATTATTCAAATTACGGAATGGTCTACCACCGGTTGGTCTACCGGCCTGACAATCAAGGTTCATGGATGATGCTTGCCCCAGATAATTTCACAAATGAAATAACAAATCATGATAATCATATCTTATTTAGAGGGGTGTAGATACTATGGGGGAAAAAAATCTAAAATTTACCCAAATTTCTCACTCAAAGCCACCTAGTCCAAAAACATACCGCTGGTATTCTGAACACAGCTATGCCTCCTGTTACCAGCAGCTGGCAGCACCTATAAGAAAATGACCCAACAGCCAAACAGTTGCCTATAAATTAGCCTTAGATTTACTGACAAGGTAATTAAAGCATTTAAACAGTGATTGCTGTTTTATCCGATTAATGCCATTTCAATATGCAACTTTTTTATTTGGCAATGATTTGGATTTATGCGATCACATATGAAGCCTTTGATACTCATTGACTATTAAAAGTGATGCAAATTTATTGACTGCTCTATGCTCTGCAACCAAATGTTTAAGAACTTCATACATTCTCTAGAATTTAACCCCTATTTAAAAATTCCACAAGCATCATGGAGCCCTCGCACTCATTCCACCAACAAACACATCAACGAACAGGACCATCAGTGGTTACAGAAGCAGGATGTTTACGTCTATAAAATTTTATATCACGTTTTTTTTTGGCATCTTCAGGATCGCGTTATACCTCCTTTAAAGATTGGACAAAACAGGCAGCCATGTACATCTACCGTTATACTACATATCAGACATTAAAAGATAGAATAATATGAGCTTTTACTTGAATTTGCATGACATGACCTGGTCTTGAACTGGACAGGTTGACCCTCAGGAAACTAAAGAGGTCATTTAGCTGACAGTGACTGGTTGACCTCAGAGGTCAAGAAGCAAATGATTCTTCTAAGAGAGTGCTTCGGACCTGTCTTTACAAAGCTGATATTAATGATATGAGTCGGTGCTTCCTGTTTGCTGTGGGATACGGTGGAAAATGAAAGTATGTATTGGATATTTAAAATTTTAATTGTGCCCATAATGGTACAGTTTATGAACCATGTTGAGGAGGTAACTTTTTACACACTAGCACAATGGTGATGTTCAACATGGGAGTTGAAAGAGACGTAATGATGACAAATAAGATCCCAATTATTTTGTGTTTATTTTTTCAAGAATTTTACCATCTTATCCATTTAGCATGGGATTAAACCATTCTGAACTCCTCAATGCTTACAAAGCACTGATTGCATGAATAGTTGTTTTAAATAGTATGAGTCATAGTTTCCTGACCTACTATGTAAACATCAGAGCTGAACAAAGGGTACAAGATCCATACAAGCGCCATGAAGGGTATCAGTGATACTTGGCTTTGAAACACTCCAGCACATGTAAAGAGATACGGAGGGGCCGTGAAGGTCTGTTTTCAAAGGGAACACCTGAACGATTGACTTTACCCGAATTCCACCCAATGAGATGCAGCGGAGACGTACAAAAAACTGTTACGCTTAATAATTGATGTGCTGCATTTCAATCAATTTTACCACAGCGCTAGGCTAATTAAGGGTTGTCTCCGAATCCCAAGGGTAATTTAAAGAAAGAACACAGAAAAGAGTTTATGCTCATTCTATTTTCACTTTCTCACTCTCCGTCTCTTCCCAGCTCCTCGCTTCATGGGAATTTGCTATTTCAGGAAGCAGAGATCCGTTCCTCTCTGCGCATCTCCTGGGGCGGAAGCCTAAATGCAATTAATACAGCCGCTTTACTGCCTGCTAATTATTAAACGATAAAAAGAGATTATTTTACACCAGACTAATTTAAAGTTCATAGATGATTGTTTTAATTAATTAAATATGAAAAAGTACACTTTAAGCATGACTAACGGCATTTGCATTCAAAGGTAATAATTAGCCACAGCTATGGTTAACACCTTGCTGGGCTGTATGGTGTAGAGCTGCGCTAATGAGTGTGGCTTAAAAGTGTTTTCTTTAGGTATTTAACAGTAAAATTAATAACTAAGGAGCTCAGTTAAGTGAAGGGGGAGTTGCTAATCCTTAAATATACAGCAGGCACCTCCTCCCTCCAAAATCTATGTGTGACTCAGACAAAAAGTCTGCTTGGCTAAGTCTAAAGGACTCGGCATTGATTTCCATTTGCTATTTCAAGCTTAGTTTGCCAAAGTGCTCTTAACTCGAGTAACTTACCTGAAATAATTAAAGTCAGTAATCCAACAAACATGGTCACAACGTCAAGTCGAGGGATCATGAGAGGGGTCTACAGTAAAAGGGGCAGGGATGGATTGCACCCCTCTAACATATTCTTCAATACTGTTGGTGGCTTTAATGCTACAACGTCAACCCAAATGAAGCAGTAGCGTTGAACCTTAAGCCTAACCCTACCGTGTTATGGAGTCATGTTGCCTTCAGTTTGTTTTAAGTTAAAATTGATTCCTCACGCTATTCTGTGTGATTTTGAGAGCTTCAAGTTCAAGGGAAGATCAATTTGATACATTGTACTGTAGCCAGAGTGAGTTGGCCAATAATCTCGAAGTGGTGGCGGACGCCTGCCCCTTTTGCTGCATGCCACAATACGCTACATAATACAAATAACCTGCAATCAGATACGAGATGTTTGGCTCTTGTAAAGAAAAACACTTAGTGTAAGCACAAATTTGGATGTTTTTATATCATTCATAAGGGGATGGTATGTGAGGGTGCTTTCACACCTCTAGCTCGTTTAATTTGGTCTGGACCAAGAGAAACAACTGATGCATTGTTGCAGTCATCTGCAGATTTAGTCCTCATTCAAAACACATGTCATGTGACATCATACTGGCCACTTATTGGTCACATATGACATCATACATGTTTCCTCGACTGCTTTTTGATTGGTTTGAATGAATGCACATAAAGAAGTAAACATGCTCGGATTACAAACTATTCCAAGTTTGATTGTGAACTGCCATGATAAACGGTGCTTATGATAAACGGTAAACCGACACATGCCAACCTATAATGCCATGCACAAGCGAGCACGGCAGCTTAATTAGTTCAAAAAGTTTAGTTCAGATCAGAGTTTGATCATGTTCTCACCAACTGATTTAGAGATTGTTTGGATTCGTACCGAGACCACCTCCTCGAGCAGGTCTCAGTCCACCTTTTGGTCCAATTTTAAATTCGGTTGTTTCTTTCTCACGTACCCAAATGGATTAGTTGATTATTTATTTCAGTGAGTAGGTACCTGCTCCACACACTGGCAGTGCAAGTTTGTGCAGAAGGTTAAATAAAAAGCTTAGACGTCAGTAAACCTTAACACAACTATTAGAACATCTAGGGATAGAAACGAAGGCCTGCTAAGCCATATGGATGGACAATCGTTGTAGAATGATATCACATCCAAAGTTAAGACACTGAAACATGAGTTATGAAAACAAAAGCTGTTTAGAAAAGTATTTCAGGATTCCTGACTTTTTCCAAAACCAAGGCAAAGACATCAACATGAAGAAAACAACTCTGAAATAGGAGTGAAAAATTGTGATGTAGAATTTCATACAAGATCAGAGCAACAAAAGTAAGTAAACTTCCTTTCTGGACTCTATGGTGAATTTCAAAGCCGTCAGAAGTGTTTTTATGTTGATTCTTCACATATCTCAGGCACCTGACCTCACATGGACTGGTGGAGACACTCAAGGGCTGGTGGAAGGTGCTCGTGCCCTGGACAATCTAATTAAAAAGTGTGCCAGAACAAAAAGGTTCATTCTCCTGGGAAGTGGTGACTGACACAAGCCCCCTGAGAGAGCAAGCGGGAGAGGACTTGCTCTCGAGTGTTGATTCTTCTTGAACAGCTATCGAGAAGATGAAAAGGGAGCCATGTGCGACTCTATTAAGCATTGCTTGACGGAGCTTTGGGTTTGTTTGTTTAAATCTGTGTCCTCCTCTCTCCCCCTTTGTGAAAAAGATGTTCCCTCCCCAAATAGCAAGGTGCATGGAGGGTTTCGTCAAAGATGAAAGAAAAGCAAGTGTGGCAGGAGGATTGGTGGCAGGAATGAAGGCCTTTAAAATGTGTGATGGTCTCAGGTGTTGAAGGAGACTTCCATTACACTCTGAGCAGTTAGAGCCACGAGCTTGTGCCAGCCGGACCCCCAGCTCTACCTCGTCCTGGAAATGGCTCTTTTGTGAGAATGCCTTATTATTCGTTTTGAACAACGACCATGTGCTGGCCTTTCAACTTTTCTCTTGAGTGTGCTCTTCAATGTTCTGCTAATCAATTTCATTCTGCTCCTTTTATTCCTAATAAAGAAGGTACACTTGACGAGATCTGTACCGTCTGAGCCTAAGTTAATTTTCTTAGAGAAGACAGGTGTAATGCATGCTAATAAAATCACTATCAAAGGCTTTTCTTCAAGTTCATTAAAAGGCCATCGCACATTCATTTAAGTCACCAAACATGCTCTGGTTAATTGCAAATGTTCTTGACAGAATACATACGGAAAGTCTTATTTGTGCAAATGGTAAGCTCTGCATGAGGGTTCTTCGGCCCAAAACTGTGTGAGCAATCTCGGTTTGTTTAGCTGATCATTTGTGAAATTGAGCTTGATTTAACGTGACAGTCGACTGGTTGGTTAATTTTGGGATGCCATAAACAAACCAAGTAGAAACATATTGATTACCCTGGATTTTCTCATGGGCCCCATTTAGGCTGTCTGCTAAATCCAACACAATTCCTAATGTTTAGTTTATATGTGACGTACATTCAGTAGCGCCACTTCCTCCCTACACGCGGAATACGCAGTCTAAGTAGGGCACCAACTGCCACAGAGGGGTACCATTACTCCACTTGCTCACAATAAATCAAATGTCAATAATCATTTGCAAGTATATTTTATTTTGAAATATTTTAAAATCATAGAGTTATGTAAATATAAGGCTGATATAGACTTCTTGGTGTCTTATCGAATTCCAACTTCCCTCTGCGTGATGCACATCGATCACCTGATCACACTCAGCCAATGGGAGCAGGAAATGGAATGTTTACTCCTGAAGACTTTATTTTAGTCTTGAATCCACGCGCATATCACGTTTAGTTATAACAGGTTATTTAAATATAAATATTTATAAAAGAATACCATCGCAAGAAAAACTTTAGAATAATATTTTTTTTATCTAAGTTACAGTTTAAATTCAATCTAATAATTTATTCATCATTGTGAGAAGGTGAAATGTTTGCATTCTAGGGGTGTAACAGTAAACTAAAATCGTATTCGGTTCGGTACAGTGTCTTGGAGAGTTCAGTTTGGTTCATTCGGTTCGGTACAAAACAATAAGAACTTACATATTCTTTATTTTGAAAAGCTGCCAATACATAATAGAATTCTTGCATAAAATAAATAAAAGTGACACATTTGGGTGATATTTTAAATAAATTGCACTCTTTATTAAGAAAAACACATTTTTTTTAATAAAAATGAAATACTGCAACTAGTTAGGATAGATTACCTATCCACATTTTCTGAAGAGAGCACAGATCTGGTTGCAGTGACAATATCTCCAGCAGTAGAAAATGTTAGATGTGTTGCCTGCCACATACCCGATCTCCGTGGAACAATGTCGGCATACAACTTTAAATTTATCCACTCGTCTATCCCCGTTATGTATTTTAACAGAGAAGCCAAAGTGTTCCCAAACACGAGACCGTAGTGAGGTGAGAGGGTCTTCAAGCTCTGGCTTCTCTTTCGCTTTTGGTATGATTCCATTTTCCTACTCGCGCTCGTGCTCGTCACTCAATAGCGTCCGTGCGGAAAATCGCCTTGGAACATTGTTCCGCTGCACTTAATATCGCGCTAATAATAAATTTAAATTATTATAAAAATACTGAATACCGAAACGGTACGCAAGTGTACCGAACCGAACAGGCCGTACCGAAACGGTTCAATACATACCGTGAACCGTTACACCCCTATTGCATTCAATTGTTTATTATAATGAACTGTCTGGTGCAAAGAACCAAAAAAGAAAAGAAATTATTATAGTAAGTATTTTGCATGTTTTTTTATCATCATAGTAAGTATTATTGATTACCAGCATCCAGAATGTAAGAAAAGTTTGCTGTTGCATTTTTGATTTATACAATCCTGAACTTGGCTTTTACTGGGAGGGGGGGGGGACATGTAGTGAAATTGGAAGATAGGCACATTTAGGGGGACACCCATTTGGCTATTAGCTGCCCTGAGGACATTGGTCGCTCAATAAAGGGAAATGTAGAATTAAAAGCAAAAAAAAATAAAATAAAATAATTAGGAGCATAAAGGTCACATTTGGTTGCAAGCTCTGAGGCAGATCTGAGACCTGCATATGTACATCGTATAGAAGGGGCCTTTATAGAATATTGAAGATGTTACTAAAATATTTGGGTTTTAAAATTTGATTTGATTAAAGGAAATTTTAATTTTTGACTTTCAGAATGTGTCCTTTTAGTTCTTCCATGGTTTGGTTCCTCTTTTGGTCATATAATAACTCCACTATTATTTTTTTGGCTTGCTTTGTTAAGAAATATCTTGAATTGTCTTTTCAAGATGATGATTATAAGAACAGTAAAAATGATTGATAATGTTTTGGGGGGAGCAAAGTGATTGGTGCCTGAATGATTGGTTTTCAGGCATGCAGTTGTGAATGGTGGTCACTGACTTTCTTCCATCATCTCAAATTCATGTTTCACAAGCTTGGTTTATGCAACAGTGTAAACACACAAATCATATCTAGCCACAAGAATAAGAACATTCACATCTGCATCTATATAAGCTATACGTGACATATCAGAAGTGGACACCAAGGCCTATAGTTTAAACAAAGCCATACAGAAAATCTGAGCCACTGCTGGCCAAATAGATGCCCAGAGTGGAAACGTACCATTGGGCCTCCCAAAATTTCACAAAATGCATTTTTTTCCTTCAAAAAGCCAAGTTTAGCATGGAATAACTAAAAAATGCATAAAATATTCTCAAAAGACTTCTTAATTCTGACAGACTTACATACTTACTAAAATTCTGCAGAGAGGTGTTGAATGCATCCATAAGAGAAAACCAGAAATGCAACCTCAAAGTTTCCCCAACACTAAAGGCGGCTTTCCCTCCAAAAACCAAAGTTTGGGATGGAATAACTCAAAAATGCTAAAGTGAAATATTCTTACATTTTGGATTCTGACAGTCAATAATACTAACTTTAATGATGTAAAGAGTTTTTGAACGTATCCATAAGAGAAAGTGGAACCTCAAAGCACAATTAACAGGTCATCCAAATGGGTTACTAGATTCCATAATTGAATCATTTAAATGTTTCACGCTTATTAACAGATATGATATACTGTTCAAAGTTTGAAAATGAAACAATAAACCTGCTGTGAATACGAAACCACTCAGATAACCTTCAAGCACATGAATATTAAGCAATTAACCTGGTGTGAAAAAGAAACTACACAGATCTCATTCTATAGAGTGAGAGATGTTGTCAAAATGGCCGTAGAGGCCATTTTGTTTGTGTTCATAGTTTCCACCAGGAGTCATACTTAAATTTTTCGGGGGTTAAATACAAAATACTACAAATACAAAATACACAACTATTACTAATAAAAGAATTCAGTTTCTATAAGTAGGAATCACTATGTTTAATGTGCAACATGGTAACGGGGAGGTCATGCTACAAATATGGCGGACACAATGATATCACTCCTCCTGCTCTATAGCGTGAACACGACAGAGTAAGATTATGTCGGAATCGTTGCGTCTTTTTAAGGTGGCCCAGTAATCGTCAATGTGATTCAGCTCATATTTGCATAACTCTATAATTTAAAAATAATTTATAATTTAATAAACATGCATTATTATTAACTTTTAATAATATAATTATTAACTTTTTTCTTGTAAGTGGCACTACTACAAAAAGAATGAACTCCTATGTTTTTGAAACGTTGAAGAATATTTGGCAGATTTCTCTAACATATTTTTTCAGTATCACTAGATTTTATATTGTGTGTAATGGGCAAAACTACAGCCCTTCCTCCTGCGACTTGTTTTCCACATGGAGCTGGCAGCCTTTGGCAAGCATCCAAAGGTCATTATGCTCAATTAGAAGTACAGCACTCAGCTCATCAAGCCTGACATTGACACCCAGATCGTAATGAAGAACTATGGCATCAGGGGGCATTAACGTTCCCTTGTATTTGGCTTCCTCCATTTGATGTTATTGACTGTTTTTGAATCACAGTTCATTATGAAGTCTACAGACGAGATGTGAGCTTTGGCCTTAAATAGGCCATTAGAAAGGTCCCAGAAGAAAACCCCCAGAAATGATGCCTAACCCAGTATGTCAACATTCCTTTTTTACATTGTATATTCCAATTTATTGCAGAGCTTTTCTAGCAAATGTCATTTCCCCAAGTGTATTGTGTAGATGTACAGAGCGCAAAAAATCATGATGTATGATTTATGAGTGATATGAATCAGTGGCCAGACCCCTGTTTGGACCCATCCTCTGGCTGGACAGAGGGTGGTGTTGACCCCAGGCGGGGTTGGGGTGATGACGGATGGCCAGGCTGTAATGTTGGGGGCGCACAGTAGAAGCCTCGGGGGTTCACAGCGGACCTGTTCTCTACCCTCGACCAGCCGGGCATGTGCGTTATTGATGCTCCAGCCCCGGGGGAGGAGAGGAGGAGGCTGGTGAGGGGGATTGAAAGGGGTTTGTGGGAAATGGATGCACAGGGGCACTTCGCCATTCTGTCACCAAACAATGGGCTGGTGAAGGATGGGCGGCACTCAATATGATCAGTCATCTGTTGATCAACTCTGATGCCGGCACTCCATTGTTTTTGAGTTCTTTACGCTTGAGTCCCTTCTCTTTTGTCTTTAGAGGGAGGTAGTGATAAGTCAAGAAATCTGAGGCTTCCGCTGTGGTTGCAAGCCATCCTCTACAGCTCCCACTTTGTCTAATATCATATAACTGAGGCTGCTGACGACTTAATGCACACAAACAGGCAGACTCGCTGTGGTGAATAGGTAATGCATGAGATCAGAACGAAGTGCTCATGCTATTCTGCGGCTTGACCACAGCGCCTCTGTTTAGTTCCCGCAAAATACATAATGCAGCAGGTCTGACCACAGCAAAAGTATTTACGCTTCTCCTCTCTGACTTAAGTATTCTGAATAAACATAAACTGAGGGAATACAGTTAAACAACAGGATGCATATACACTGTAGCCTTCCAGTTAGAAGGTTCCTGTTCGAGGCTCGCTGGTGACCTTCCTGAAAGGAGTTTGCATGTTCTCGCTGTGCTTGAGTGGGTTTCCTCCTGTTACTCTGGTTTTCCCCATAATCCCATAAACATGTATCAGGTTAATTGAAGAATCTAAATTTCTGTTAGGTTTGAAAATTGCTCTGCGATTAAACGGGACACCTGTCCAAGGTGCACCCCAGCCTCGCGCCCTAAGTGAGCTGAACATAGGCACTAGCGGACCACCGTGACCTCAAAAGGCAACAAGCAGCTATGAAGATGAAAGAATGAATATGTTTATTCCAAGACAATTTGGATGCCTCAGGTAATGAGCCACTTTTAAAAAAAGCACCTGTATGCGGTCTACAGTTAGGATAGGCATCCCTAGACTCCATGAGTCAAAGTTGGGCTTTTGGTCTGTGCATTTAGGTACTCTTACAATTGCCTTCTCACTATGTCTTTGTGTCAGTATGTTTTCTACGGTACAAGACGGTTTTTTAAAAGTACGCGATTCAGGATGGTAGCGGCTGACTATTCATGAGCACTGGAGGGACATCTCTGTTCATTCGAGAGACAAATTAAGCTTATGTAGTTGTGAAATTAGGTACGTTTTATTATAATAAATATTTACATTTGTCAAGGCTTTCCATTTGTTCAGCCAGGACTGGTTTCGAAGTGTGCTCAGGTGAGATCTGTTTGTGCTGAATCCCAGGAAATCACAGATGATTGGCTTTGCTGTGGCATGTTTGAGTGCAGCCAGCTGGTTGGAGTTGCCGGTGGTGACTACAAAGCTCTGACTGGTTTCTACCATTGGTGGACTATGTGCAGGGACATGTTGGAAAGTCTGGTGCTGCATCTACGGGTTGTTAGTGAGCAATGTTCTTCTGGATGAAGTCCTGTGTGAGAGGAGCCCAGCAGTGTAGGGTATCTGACTACCTATGTTGTTACCTCCCTACATTGCCCCACCCCCCGGGCTTAGTCATTACCCACTTCCCCCTTAATGAAAAGCGGAAAGTCTACCTGAGTCTACATTTTATGCTTGTATTTCAGATTAATGTAAACCTTTTTTACCTTGTATCGAATGTTTCATTTGCTTCACAATCGCTCAGACAGACAAGACTTGACGTAGAGGCTTACATGAACATGGAAATGTAGCAGAGAGCAGAGTGCAAATGCTCCTGGAAAGATGCAGGAAATGGCAAAATAAAATCCATATTTTTTTGTAAATAATTTTTTATATTTTTTTAAAAGTAAATTGTGATAAGCACCTAACGGTACAGTGAAAGTCCAATTTATGACCCCTTAAAAAACGGTATTGCTTCTGCGTAAATTCCCCATAACAACCATTTCTCTATTCATATAAAAACAAATACACTTAAAAACCAAATATGTTTTTTTTCCACAAAATTTTAAAGCAACTTTTTAACCTTTTATGTTGTTTTTTTAATGTTTTTATTTTGTTTACCTCTCTATTCTCCCCCACCGCACACAAGTTTCAGTTGGGGACACTGATTACCCATTACCTGCTTTTCAAAAAATAAATTGTGGAAACTCTCCATGTGTCTATTGAATGTTTTATTTGTTTCACACATGTTCAGACAGACAGGGCTTGAAGCAGAGGCTTGCGTGAATAAAGAAAATGTAGCCAATAGGTGAGCAGAGAGCAAACACTTGCTAACATGCAGGAAAAGATAACATAAAATCCATTTGTTTCATTTAAAAAAAAGAGAATAAAGTCGTTGTTCTAAAACATTTAAAGCAAATGTGAATAAAAAATGAACATTTTTATTTTTTAAGTTTGCATAGGAAAGGAAAAAGGAAAGTGAAAGCACAATTTTCCTTAGCACAGTGTGACACAAGGGCAGTCTTTCAAGCTTCTAAAAAAGTGTATAAGGCTGATGGTTGTCATTGCTGTGGGCCAGCGTCTGCCTTTTTGCCCTGTAACGTTATCTGTCTCTTTAAAGCTGGAAGCGTACTCCTTTGGCTGACCCAATGTCTGACCTTAGTGTAAACACCATGTCATGTTTAGCCCTCTTAAATAGCCAGAACACTCATCAATGTTTCATCCTGGGGTAAATATCATATGCTCTTGACTTATTTACATCCGCTCAAGGAGCTCTGAAACCCTTGTCCACATGAAATATTCATCATCATTTTAGCAAATGCATGCCTTTGTCAATATTGTTGACTTTGGGTACCCACCCTGCCCCGCTCTTCCTGGCCCTCTGTCGAGAGCCTGGATCAAGATTTTATGACTTCATAGATGTGGGAGCTATATGGTTATGATGAATTACATCATTTCAAGACATCTCAGACGCACAAAATGCATTTCTATAAACTAACAACCAAGTTTACTTGACTTTATCTTTTTCTGGTAATCCTTGTGCTGTGGAGGTTACATTTGTGATCGTTTATATGGTTCTCATGACCTCTCAGGATCAAAACTCACAGTGTAAATAAACACCTCACACTGTTTTAACATTGATTGGGAGGCTAATTCAACATGCACAGTGTTACACTCAGTGTTAAAACAACTGATTTTCAAACTTATATCAACAGATAAAATAAAGAAACAAACAAAAACAAAAACAGATGACATGCAGCAAAATATTGTTGATAATTATATATGAAAGTGTCCATGAACTGAAGATACCAAAAACTAGATTTGTGGCCATTTGATAAAAAAAAATATTAAAAAAGCGGATTTAACAATATAAATATTGCTATTTACATTGTTAAAATAAATTTAAATTTAACAGCAAAAATACTGCATGAATGCTACAGAAAAGGGCAATAATTCACAAAACGTGATAACTTTAGAATTTACAATGTACTACGTTTTAATTTTTAACAGTAAAAATTTAATGAACATACAGTTTATTGGTGTAAAATTAACAGATTACTATATTTTATTTATGCCGCTATGAACCATAAAAACATCTTAACAATATGGACAATGTACAGTACAATCCCGTAAAAGTAATAACTGGTGTATATTTAACAGTAAAGTTTGGCAACTTCAGCTTACTTTTTTTTCAATTACCGTTATTATTATAACACTAACCTTTAAAAATAGACAGTTCTGAGCTGTTAATCCTTTTTCATTAACAGTAATTATTCCAATACAAAAAACCTTGAAATTACAGTTCTGAACTGTATAAAAGATGGTCATGAATCACAAATATTATGAGGTTGGATTAAGAGAGATTGGATTGTATAGAATTAATTTTTGGCCAATAAAACGTAATTTCAGCTGATAAAAACAAAAATAAATCAGCCTGAAAACAAAAATAATCAACTAATTACCATAAACTTATTTATTACTATAAATTACTATCAGTTTTGCATTTCAGAGTTTTGATTACATTCTCAGCATCTTCACTTTCAAATTTTTCAATTGCGATCCTGACAAACTTTCCATGGGGGAAACAAAATCATCACATCCTGATAAACTGGCACCAAATGTAAAAAGGAAAACACTGCTTTGCGACTTAGCTTGTATGTCAACTTGTAACTGGAGAACCAAAATAATTTCATTTACATAATGGAGAGCGCTTTCAGCTCTGGGTTTTGGCTAGGCCCCTCGTGACATTAATTCGGCTTCTGTATTTTCAATGTCCTGGCTACACATTTTCTTTAATACTCCCCAAGGTGTTTAGACAGTGTTTCTCATATGAAAGAGAACAGTGACAAACTTCTTGTAGATTTAAGTCACAAAAAGACAAATCACTCGCACCTACATAATTTCTAGGTGTATAGATATAACGTTTGAAAAAAACATAAACTTTCTGAAGGTGACTTGTTGCGGTCATGATCCACGTGGTTCTGTGTGATGGTGAGAGTCGTGGTTTGACTTTGTCTCGTCGTTTGTCCAAGGTAATGAGGAGACACGGTGGCAGTCTGCTCTGCCCAGGGTGAAATTATGATAATAAGAGAAAGCAAAGCTATTACTGGCGCTGGGCTTTCATTATGCAAATGATATTAAAACAGGACGCGTGGATGGCCTCTGGCTACAGGCTAATCTCCATGCAGTGATTACAATGTGTCAAACTCAGTCATTTTGATTATGACATGTTAATTACATGCCATGTTTGCACCTGCACGACTGATAGGTGCTTCCCAAAACAAAGAGATGCACCACCCAAACAATATCATGTTTGAAGATCAAAACACAATTAATTGTTAATTAATCAATTATTTGTGAATAAGAGCTCTGTCAGGTTGGGGATACGCTGATGCTGGCATGCAAGGCTGATTTGAGCTATATTCCGAAATATACAATTTCTGTTGTTATTTTGTATTATTCATCATAATAATTTGTTATTATATCAATAATTTTTCTTTCAAAGCTTTTCACTTTTAACCTTAAAGTTTTTTGGGTGTTGGCAGCAAGTTTGGAAACCATGTCTTTTTAATGATTATGCTGCATACTACAATGTGCCAATATTCACCATTTCAGACAGGAAAATATTTGCACTTTATTTTTTTCCTTTATCTGATGCTAAATGTGAATAAAGCCCCTGATTCCATAAACTCTCAATGTGTGGACATTAAGGTTAGATCCTCACTTGTTGATGTAGCTTGATCAAAATCCAACAAAAACATTCAGGCCCTTTAAATGATCCTTAGATACTGCTGCTACCACACATTTTCTGTTGTGTCCTCAGAGAGTGTTTGGGAGAAAACTATGATTTTAGGGTTAATCTGGTCACCTAATAACAGCATATATATATATATATATATATATATATATATATATATATATATATATATATATATATATATATATATATATATATATATATATATATATATATATATATTGAAACCAACCGAAGCAATTGGAACAAACTGTAGCAACTGAAAAAAGGCTGTACAAATTGAAACCAATTATAGCAATTGAAATAAAATATAGCAATTGAATCCAAAAATAGCAATTGAAACCAACTGAAGCAATTGGAACAAACTGTAGCAATTGAAACCAACTATAGCAATTGAAAACAACTGTAGCAATTTGTATAGTTGGTTTCAATTGCTATTGTTTTTTCAATGACTATAGTTGGTTTCAATTGGCATATTTGGTTTCAATTGTTATTGTTGCTTTCAATTGCTATAGTTGGTTTCAATTAGTACAGGTGGTTTCAATTACTACAGTTGGTTTCAATTGATTGCCACAGGTGGTTTCAATTCCTGTGGTTGGTTTCAGTTGCTTTAGTTGGCTTCAATCGCTACGATTACTTTCAATTACTATACTTGGTTTCATCTTCTACAGATTGTTTCAATTACTACAGTTGGATTCAATTGCTATGGTTTTTAAAATGCTAGTTTCAAGAGCTACATTTTATTTCAATTGCTACAACTGTTGTCAATTAATATAGTTGGTTTCATCTGCTACGGTTGGCTTTAATTCTATTGTTGGTTTCAAATGCTACAGTTGGTTTCAACTACTACTGTTGGTTTCAACTACTACTGTTGGTTAAAATGAATAAAGTTAGTTTCAATTGGTTTAGTTTATAGGTTTTAATTCCTGTGGCTGGAATGCAAGAGTTTAGCTATTGAAACAAACTATAGCAGTTGAAACAGACGCTTCCATTTGTTTTAGATGCTTCCGTTTGTTTCAAGAGCTACAGTTTGTTTCAGTTACTTTAGTTGGTTTCAATCGCTACGATTACTTTCAATTACTATACTTGGTTTCATCTGCTACAGATTGTTTCAATTACTACAGTTGGTTTAAATTGCTATGGTTTTTAAAATGCTAGTTTGTTTCAAGAGCTACAGTTTGTTTCAATTGCTACAACTGTTTTCAATTAATATAGTTAGTTTCATCTGCTACGGTTGGTTTAAATTCCTATGGTTGGTTTCAACTACTACTGTTGGTTTCAATTGCTATAGTTGGTTAAAATTATTGAAGTTAGTTTCAATTGGTATAGTTTATAGGTTTTAATTCCTGTGGCTGGATTCAAATGCAAGAGTTTAGCAAATGAAACAGACTATAGCAGTTGTAACAGACAATGGCAATTGAAACCAACTATAGCAATTTAAAGCAACAATACCAATTGAAACAAACTGTAGCAGATGAAACCAACTATAGCAGCTGAAAGAAACTGCAGCAATTGAAACCAACTATACCAATTAAAACCAACTTTAGTCATTGAAAAAACAATAGCAATTGAAACTAACTATACAAATTGCTACAGTTGTTTTCAATTGCTATTTTTGGATTCAATTGTTATATTTTATTTCAATTGCTATAGTTGGTTTCAATTGCTACAGTTGGTTTCAATTACTACAGTTGGTTTCAAGTTTTAGGTTTTTTCAATTGCTACAGTTTGTTCCAATTGCTGCGGTTGTTTTCAATGGCTATTTTTGGATTCAAATGTTATATTTTATTTCAATTGCTATAGTTGGTTTCAATTGCTACAGTTGGTTTCAATTACTACAGTTGGTTTCAAGTTTTAGGTTTTTTCAATTGCTACAGTTTGTTCCAATTGCTGCGGTTGTTTTCAATGGCTATTTTTGGATTCAAATGTTATATTTTATTTCAATTGCTATAGTTGGTTTCAATTGCTACAGTTGGTTTCAATTACTACAGTTGGTTTCAAGTTTTAGGTTTTTTCAATTGCTACAGTTTGTTCCAATTGCTGCGGTTGTTTTCAATGGCTATTTTTGGATTCAAATGTTATATTTTATTTCAATTGCTATAGTTGGTTTCAATTGCTACAGTTGGTTTCAATTACTACAGTTGGTTTCAAGTTTTAGGTTTTTTCAATTGCTACAGTTTGTTCCAATTGCTGCGGTTGTTTTCAATGGCTATTTTTGGATTCAAATGTTATATTTTATTTCAATTGCTATAGTTGGTTTCAATTGCTACAGTTGGTTTCAATTACTACAGTTGGTTTCAAGTTTTAGGTTTTTTCAATTGCTACAGTTTGTTCCAATTGCTGCGGTTGTTTTCAATGGCTATT